>JAWPHD010006100.1:0-150675 GCA_037043455.1 Cyrtodaria siliqua
CAACTAAATTTTAAATATCTGGCTTTGTGAACATCTGGTCCCAGGGTTCATTGAGTACAGTTTTCATTCACTTCAAAACTTGGTCGGAGCTATGACCATTTTTCAAATTGTTATAAATATCGTGACTGCACATTGTTATGCACATTATGTTTCTTGTTATATTATGCTGAAGCCATGGCCTTGTTATTCGAATAAATATAAACTAAGTTCAGTATTGAGTCTCTTTCATAGCCCATCTTCAATAATGAAACCAAAGGATGGGCTTCACACGAAGTCAACTCAAAATGTTTGCTACAAACTCGCGCGTCTTTCGTAGGTTCCCACTTTCTCGACGAGTGGGGCGATTTTCTTCGGTAACGGTGTAACCACACTTCAGATCTTAATATATCATTATCTCGATTAGGGAAACGAAAGAAACTTAGGTTATTATCTTGTCCTTCTTTATGCAAACGTTTTCACCCAGCAACAGCACACGGCATTTTTAACCAGTACCATAAAATGTAATCCTACATAGACAATACTATACAACTCAATGCGACACGGCTAATCGTTTGGTACCAATGACGTCACAGGATCACGTGACACTTACCAGGGCGAAACTCGAAGCGTGTGCGCTATGAGATCAAATTGGCTACTGTGAGAAAACGGGACAACCAATAAGTGTAAGATTTGAACAGATTGTATATTATATATATATATTTCCGAATATATACTCAAAAGACACGCCATATTTCACCTTTAAACATCCGATATGCAACCGAAAATAACTACTATGGAACGCCATGACTCTCTTGTGATGAGAACTGATCTTTATGTTCGGTAGATCTACATATTCCGTAATATGCAGTGGTGAAAACATTATATGCAGCTGTAACATCATTATGTTTAGTACATTAAACATATTGTCTTTATGTGCAATGCTCCCACTACCACTCCCATCCTGCACAAATACATTTTCAAAATACCTCTCCCGGACACTACCCACTCCTCCCTCCCGCTTGTATAAATGGTCGTTATTCGGCATTTCCGCCAAATATCTGCATTCCCCGCCAAAAATCGTTTGACATTTCCTTAAAATTTAGCCACATCATCATAACGGAATAAGGACTGAATATAACGCAACATGCAACGCATATATAGATGACTGAACCAGGGGCAGATCCAGGATTTCAGCTTAGGGAGTGGGGGGGGGGGGGGCCCAGACTTAACAATGTGTTAATTAAATCACTCATTAGCCATTATGCGTCGAGCGAGGGAAGCGAGCGAGAAAATTGTTTATACTGAGGGTGTGCATAAATTTTTTTTTGATGGGGGCGTAAGATTTTGGTCCGTTTCTAGCCCCATAAAACGGTTGCGGTAGTGCATCGATAAGGTAAAAAAGTCAGTTTTAAAATAAAATGATTTAACGATGTGTTAAAGGTGAAATATGGCGTGTCTTTGAGTATATATTCGGAAATATATATATATAATATACAATCTGTTCAAATCTTACACTTATTGGTTGTCCCGTTTTCTCACAGTAGCCAATTTGATCTCATAGCGCACACGCTTCGAGTTTCGCCCTGGTAAGTGTCACGTGATCCTGTGACGTCATTGGTACCAAACGATTAGCCGTGTCGCATTGAGTTGTATAGTATTGTCTATGTAGGATTACATTTTATGGTACTGGTTAAAAATGCCGTGTGCTGTTGCTGGGTGAAAACGTTTGCATAAAGAAGGACAAGATAATAACCTAAGTTTCTTTCGTTTCCCTAATCGAGATAATGATATATTAAGATCTGAAGTGTGGTTACACCGTTACCGAAGAAAATCGCCCCACTCGTCGAGAAAGTGGGAACCTACGAAAGACGCGCGAGTTTGTAGCAAACATTTTGAGTTGACTTCGTGTGAAGCCCATCCTTTGGTTTCATTATTGAAGATGGGCTATGAAAGAGACTCAATACTGAACTTAGTTTATATTTATTCGAATAACAAGGCCATGGCTTCAGCATAATATAACAAGAAACATAATGTGCATAACAATGTGCAGTCACGATATTTATAACAATTTGAAAAATGGTCATAGCTCCGACCAAGTTTTGAAGTGAATGAAAACTGTACTCAATGAACCCTGGGACCAGATGTTCACAAAGCCAGATATTTAAAATTTAGTTGCTTTCCTTCAAATGTTCTCGTAAAATAATTACTACACACTGCTGTGACCGCGACATACTGCCAACCCTGTGGAATATCCACCGCTGAAGCCACGACAATAGGATTAATATGCTTAGGACTTCACATCTGTATTAGGATACGCTGTGCAAAACCGCCATTTCTCGAGTAATGTAACTGAAATGTATATAAAACTGGCAAAGCAAAACAGAACAATAATATGCATAGGTAATAAAATGAGGGTATGGGAGGGAGGGTATTTTTCATAAATGAACACGACACATGCTAAACTTTGCAATTTACATCTGATACCACCTGCAGAAAATGGCCGCATCTTTAGAGACAGATAATTGGTGTAGCGTACGATTTACACACTCATTAATAAACCAAAAACAATTAAGCAGGATTGCGAAAATTGTTTATGAAAATTATCAATCCCACTTAAATAAAAGGATTTATGTCGATGAACGACAAATCCCATTATTGAAGATGGGCTATGAAAGAGACTCAATACTGAACTTAGTTTATATTTATTGGAATAACAAGGCCATGGCTTCAGCATAATATAACAAGAAACATAATGTGCATAACAAATGTGCAGTCACGATATTTATAACAATTTGAAAAATGGTCATAGCTCCGACCAAGTTTTGAAGTGAATGAAAACTGTACTCAATGAACCCTGGGACCAGATGTTCACAAAGCCAGATATTTAAAATTTAGTTGCTTTCCTTCAAATGTTCTCGTAAAATAATTACTACACACTGCTGTGACCGCGACATACTGCCACATGCCACAAGTGGTGACAGAGGCACCACGAGAGGCACCGCCATTAAAATGGGGGAAGCAGAGCACAGCAGTGAAAAGAACAAGTAAGTCCTCAAATGGAGGTATGGCTGACGCACTTCACAATCGAAGAGATTTGTCTCGCCAACAACAACATTCATCATATGACCCAAATATGGTCGACAACATTCAACAAATGACCCAAATATGGTCAATGACCCAAATATGGTCATTTATAACATTAACAGTCCCCAAAAGTGGCTTGCAACCCAAAGTGGTTAGCATACAATATTGCCAAAATACAAATAAATTGGGTTATGACCCAAACTGGGTAAGGCACTATATTGCCAACCACATAGTAACCCATAAGGGGTTAACTTAAAAGTTTAAAATTGATGAAGGATAAGCAGATAACCGTATATAGAGGTTATACATATATGCCAAAAAAGTGACTGCACATCAACAATAATTTGAATTCATTTTATTAAAGCCACGGGCCGTTTTCAGAAACTAAAGGCGAATTTCTGGCATCTGTACTTCAACAATTTCGGGATATCTAATATATCCACCATTCATTCGGAAAACCTCTGTTGCAACTTGACTATTTACCCTAATCCTGACTTTGTCCAAAGCTTTATGGGACTTTTCATTTCCATAATATAAGCGTAGTAAAATCTGCAACCAAACAATCTTAACTTCAGAAATCAAGTCGTTTATGTCATGTAGTGTTTTAATAATACTTTTCCTTAATTTATCTGAGGATACTTGACCAATGTCATTGCTTTCCACATGCAATACCAATATATGTGGGTGGTCCTCAAGAGATAACAATCCTCAAGAGATAACAACTGTAATGTCTTCAACACTTGGCACCAAGTCATTGAAGTGAATTTAAGATACAGATCACCATGCATAGAAGTAAATTTATAGTCGGTAAAACCGAATTATGTGTTTCAATAAAAAATCTGTTTCAATGTTCATTCTGTTCCATAATGGCATCCAACCACAGGTAGACATCTCTGCAACCCATTAATTAAATTGAATGTTACAATTAACTTTAGCTTTTGAATGACCGCCTATGTAAATAATTATTTATTCAAGAAGACTAGGACTAAAGCATTTCCAAATTTACAAATATATTCTATTATGTCCTTTGACTATAAACTAGGAATATGTATCCTTTTCAAGTAAACTGACCCACGTGTTAAAGGTTGAATGCAAAACTATTGCATCTTCATATAAATGAAGGAGACGTAATTGCAAATGACTTTGATTGACTGAATGCCATTGAAAACCTCATTTAAATCAGCTTTCCCACCAACAACAGCCACATTGTACAAGGTATATACATCGGTTCCAAAGCCACTGATGACAAGGTATATATATAACATACACATTTTTAGTAATCCAAACTCTAGCCAGCCAGGCTTAACCCTAAAACTGGAGTGTCGAAATGTTACCAACTCACAACCCACTCCACGCACATTCAATCACGGGTATTTTAAGATACCGTGAATAACAACCACCCTCAACAGGCACATACCGCTCACCACCTGACCATCTGGATAGTGTTGACAAATATTTCTATTTTGTGCCTTCAAGAACACCTTACTTCGTTTATAAATGCCTCCCTTTATTCGGAGATAGTTATTAAAAGGAGGATTAAAGGTGTTATATATATATAATTGATGCGACAAGTGTTTTAATTTTTTTAATTTGGGTCATGCATAGAACGGGTCATGCATAGAACAGTTTTACTTCGAGTAGGACATAGCATAGAAGTGCTTATTATAGTTTAGTGACCATGCACAGAACTCAGTGCTATATATAGGGTAGGGACAATCCCAACTGGAATAATACATTCATTACGTCATATCGGTTAAAAGGCGGAGGGACAATACACCTGTGCACTACACCCACACACACAAATTAAATAGATACCGGTGCCATTTGATATGCCTTGTTTAACAATGACAGGATAAATAATACTCATCGAACCAATGGAATAGCCATGAAATAAACCATATGAAAAGCATCTGAATTCTTCCAAGGTCTTGGAAAATGGAACGCCACTTATAAATCCATTGTCAATGTATCAACCAGTTCTGGGGATCTATTCCCAAATTCTACACCAAATATTTTGGATACATCTGACATTCGCAATGTTTGAAAAGTCGCTTTGTGATTTATGTGTAACTTGTATAACTGCAAGAAATGAAACATTACATACAATACCAACACTGGGCCTCTATGACCTGTCCACAACATCACGCCCGGTACACCCACTTTTTTGTCAGGAACTTTTGACTGGCCATAAGTCAACTTGATAGTGACACAAACTGAAATATAAGGCAAAGTCTTTGAGAGAATGAAATAAAATAAAGCCTGAATAAGTGACAGGTATCCAATTATAAGTAAGCAGCATCTGCAAATACACCAGTATACAAAACAACAGCCACTATAATGAAAACAACCCTGTACACAAACAAATAAATGTGTAAAGTGGATCGCTAGACAAATAACACTGGACCTTTTATAACCCGTCTTATTAGCAGCAGCAGTCAGCAGCAGCAAGTTAAAAATTTGCTGAAATCCACAAAAACTGTTGAGGTATACTTATCAGACATTTGTTAAGAGATCTTATTGCAGAAACACTGCAATTACTGTCAACAACCACAATTTCATCATCAGCCCTGGAGAGTGAATAATAGCAGCAGAAGTTAAATGTAAAGGGCACAACGACGACCATAACATCAATGGCCAACATAATGGCTTGATTCAACATTAATTTTCATTAACAACATGTTGACAAACAAGTTATTTATATAAATTGTTTTCATAATAGTTTCATGATCAGCCCTGGAGAGTGAATAATAGCAGCAGAAGTTAAATGTATATGGCACAACGATGACCATAACATCAATGGCCAACATAATGGCTTGATTCAACATTAATTTTCATTAACATGGCGACAAACAGGTTAATTATATAAATTGTTTTCATAAAAGTACTTAAAGAGCATTATCAGAAGCAAGTTATCATTGACATCATCCTCATAATGACACCAGAGTTGTATTTACTTATTTAGTGTTATAATGTGTATAGCTCTACTAAATCAGTGATTAAACGGCAATATTTTTTCATTTGTATTTTTTATTCAAAGTAGCCGCACAATTTATTAATCCAGTATCATTTGGACTTAGAAGTTGCTTGCATGTTTCTTATTATTATGCCATGTTTAAATATATAATTTATGCAATATAATCAACAGTTAGTAATATCAACTTTTTATTTTTATTTTTTATTTATTTATTTTTATTTTTATTAAAGGTGAAATTTAGCGTGTTTTTGAGCATATATTCTGAAATATATGTATATAATATACAATCTGTTCAAATATTACACTTATTGGTTGTCCCGTTTTCTCACAGTAGCCAATTTTATCTCATAGCGCACACGCTTGAGTTTCGCCCTTTCTGAAGACAGGTAAGTGTCACGTGATCCTGTGACGTCATTGGTACCAAACGATCAGCGGTGTCGCATTGAGTTGTATAGTATTGTCTACGTAGGATTAAGTTTTATGGTACGTGTTAAAAATGCCGTGTGCTGTAGCTGGGTGTCAAAGTGTGCATAAAAAAGGACAATCTAATAACATCAGTTTTTTTCGTTTTCCTAATCAGGTTAATGATAGATTAAGATTTGAATTGTGGGTGGACCGCTGTCGACGAAAATCGCCCGTCGCGTTAAAAAAAATGGGAACCTTCGAAAGACGCGCGAGTTTGTAGTAAACACTTTGAGTTGGATTCGTGGGAAATCCATCCTTTGGTTTCATTTTCATTGAATTTGAAGGACAGACGGCCATGCAGATTAAAAACAACAGCGATACCAACAATATTTTCCTACAAAAATGAGAAGTGCCTAACCCCGCCGTCTCCGAGCAAGTTTTATTCGCCGATTCGACCGGCGTTGAGGAAGAAATTATTAAATGAGGTAAGATAGAAGTTTTTGTTCAGTTATCTTAGCAATTCCTCGGGTATGTGAATGATAAATTGTAGAAAGGTATATAGTCTTAGATATGTACATCGTGATTGTTTAGCTGTTGAATTAGATGCATGCGTCTTACGTGAACGGCGCTAATATAATGTAGCCGTCTTTTTCAAAAGATCGCTAAAAAGGTTTAGCATATGAATGTAAATGAATTCGGTGAAATAAACACTGTCGTTGTTTCAATATATATTTTGTAGTATTATTTTTTTTGTTTTGTTTTAAATTATACACCTTCTTCTGCCAATAGTGTTATAGATTTATATAGAGTTATATATCGGTCTCTGGATTTGAAAATAATGACAAAATGTTTCATGGATGTCTATTAAAACGCAGAAAATTGATAATGTTACTAGCTATTATATTAGTTCAGTAATGTTGTATGGCAAAACAACAACAATAACGGCTTTTACCTCATGCAGTAAGTAAAATAAGTGCTTTACAAGCATATATATACTTTATATTCTAAATAAAAAAAATTGTTAGGTCTGTTTTTTCGATCTCTACATGTACATAATACATTTGACTATATTATTTAGATCATCTTCGTGCGCGATGAACTAACTAGTTTCTCACGCATCATATATCCGTCTTGTGCAATACGCGGCTCGCCGCGGCGGTATTGCACCGCTCACGGAATTGCAATATACAGGAAATGTAGGCATATCATAAAACTACGTTTCCCTAAATGGTGCGTGATTTTGTCATATACCGACGTTTGTACCATGATTAGGCTGTACTTCAATAGGGCACCGCAATAGTTGATTAGTCGCTGTGTGGTATATTGTTATTTGGCGGCACGTGGAGAGCGTGTCATACTGCAAATCCGAATCTCATACACCACTATAGACTGTTTTGGAGGCGGCGGGGACTTATAGTATATAGAATACTATAGAAATTAGATGCCGTTACATTTATTTATTTATCAATTATACTTACTAGACTCTAAATATATTTTTTCAATGTCTATTTTTCGGCAAAAATAAAGTCCTTATAATCTGACGCTCGTATTAATGTACAAGTATTAGACCATGTCCATTCATTCGGAATATACTGCATTTCGCGCTTAGTGTAAATGTACCGAGATATTGCAGCGTTGCTGGTGACTTTCAGAATTTCGATGACCTGCACCGCGTTCAACTTCCTCATCGCCATCGGTTGATGAATCCGAGGTATTTTCATCCTCAGACACGAATTCTGGCTCAAAATCGTAAAGTTGCACATTGTGCAACCTTCTTATCATGGGCATTTCATCTGACTCAGCATCACAGTCGCTTAATTCCGACATTTTCACACACACTTTACTGTTTTTGCGTGCTTTCCCTATGTACAAATGGTTTCGTTTTGTTCCCAATGACGTCACTTCCGGTTTTACGAGGAAGAGTTTTCCCCCTTTGATTTTTTTTCAATTTTTTAGCGTAGCCTGTTCGTCTTTTCGGTTTTTATCTTTAAAAACATATTTTCACTAAAAATACATCAATAGCATAGTTACCATCGTATTTATAATGATATTTGATAATTAAAAACATATCAACAACGGATTTGTTGATTTAGGACAAATTTCTGCTTTAATTAAACCACTCTTTAGCCATTATGTGTGGAGCGAGCGAGACATTTTTTTATACAGAGGGAGTGCATCGAAATTGTTTGATGGGGTGCGTAAGCTTTTGGTCAATTTTCGGGTCCGTTTCTAGCCTCATAAAACGGTTGCGGTAGTGCATTGATAGGGTAAAAAATTCCGTTTTCAAATAAAAAGATTTAACAATGTGTTAATTAAACCACTCATTAGCCATTATGCGTCGAGCGAGCGAGAATTTTTTTTATACTGAGGGCGGGCATCGAAATTGTTTGATGGGGGGCGTAAGCTTTTGGTCAATTTTCGGGACCGTTTCTAGCCTCATAAAACGGTTGCGGTAGTGCATTGATAGGGTAAAAAAATCCGTTTTCAAATAAAAGGATTTAACAATGTTTTAATTAAACCATTCATTAGCCATTATGCGTCGAGCGAGCGAGATTTTTTTTTATACTGAGGGCGTGCATCGAAATTGTTTGATGGGGGGCGTAAGATTTTGGTCAATTTTCGGTCCGTTTCTAGCCTCATAAAACGGTTGCGGTAGTGCATTGATAGGGTAAAAAGGTCCGTTTTCAAATAAAAGAATTTAACAATGTGTTAATTAAACCACTCATTAGCCATTATGTGTGGAGCGAACGAAGCGAGCGAGAATTTTTTTTATACTGAGGGCGTGCATCGAAATTGTTTGATATTCTATCTACAGTAACATGGACATACATGTATGATCCGGAATTTTTAGGGGCGCGCGCCCCCCTGTATCCGCTAGTGTGAACCGTAGTAATTTAAAATGAACCGAATATAAAGCGCTTTGTACCACTGAATAAAAGTTGAAACCACTGCACATAAATGCTTTTCAACTGCGTATATTGAAACATCAACGCATATAATCGCTTTTAGAACCTCCGAACATAATGATCAGTGATTTGAATATAACGATGAACCCTCTGTGTATAAAGACACATGAACAGCATATACTGAAGATTATAACAAATGCACTGCATATAATGAGAGAAGCATGCACTGAATATAATAACAAAGGCAAAGCATATAATGAGAGAAGCATGCATTGAATATAATAACAAAGGCAAAGCATATAATGAGATGTGACTGCACATGATGTTAGATGTATTGCCTATAATTTAAAGTGCACTGCGCATAATGACGAATGTACTGAACATAATGTTTTTACCACTGCATATAAAGGCATATATACCGAACGTAAAGATAAATGCTCATCATATGACAGTCATGGCTTTCCATAGATAACATGGTAAGATATCGCTTTTTGAAGTGGATGCGATTTGACTTAACAAATAAAAAAAGTGCAGATATGAAATGTTATCATAATACTGTGTAAATACGGACTAATCGGCAATGTTCATCACTTCATCTGCATATACCTTTTTTGCGCATATTTGTAGTAACCATATTAAATTCATGTCAGGGATAACAAGAACAGGTAACACATATTCATTCTAACATTCATAGACACGTTTCATGAGATTTATGTATATTCTTTAATAGACTATAGGCGATACGAAAGACAGTTGAGTGAAGATCAAACTGTAAATAAAAAATCCAATAATGATCTTCAGTTTCATATGAAACTTACAATGTATTAAATTTGGCATCTTGTTCCGTCCGGCTTAATTATTGAAATGCCATTATTGCGCCGTTTGACATTCGTGTATACAATATTTCCATTTTCAATATTTAGCGTATAAAAATATATCATGTACTGAGAAGAACATGATGTGCTAAAACGTTTATTTTAAACAATATATGATAATAATGTTATACTATGTTCGCTATTAGCTGATAAATGTCATATGAATATACCCCCACCGTCCACCTCAGAGTTTCATGAAATTTAATTTGGCACTCTATTTTACATTAACGTTTTAATGTGTTTTGTGTGTGTGTTTTTTTTTTTTATAGATTCTGGTTCAGCAAAATAAGCATGACATGCGAGGGACGATTGACAATATTGATGTGTCTGGTTACAGTTTTCAAAAGCTAACAGGACAGCAGGGCATTGTTGTATTGCCTGGATAAAACAACGAACAAAGAATGGAGCAAGTACATGAACTAGGGTTGAAACATTATATTACATATGAACATATTGATGTTTTTGTTGGAGAAGCGAATATGTTAATACTAGACGGCGAGGTAGAATGCATTGTTAATCCAACAAATACAAATTTAGATCATAGTGGAAAACTGTCATCCATGTTGCTTAAGGAAGGTGGTTACACATATGCAGAAGCGTGCAAAGGTATTCGTGGTATAGAAATGACCAACTGTGTGGTAACGACTGGTGGAACGCTTAGAACGCGGGACATCATGCACGCTGTTTGCCCAACGAAGGATGCATATCTTTTTAAGCAAAAACTTCTAGAAAACGACATATTTGCAACTGTGTTTAACTGCCTTAAAGAAGCAGAGAAAAGAGGATTTGTTTCCATTGCCTTCCCCTTCGTATCTTCAGGTAAAGTATATCTGTAAATATATTCTAGGTATCACGTTAGGCGAAGGTATTATGGTTTTCTAAGAGTTGGCGACAGGTGTTGTTGCTCATTTAAACATAGCATTTGGATCAAATTCCCCGAATGACAGGTTCTAATAAATCAAGTATATATATATATATAGACACCACTTAAACAAAAACAAGTTGTAAATGCTCCTTTTTTATCAATCATTATCTGTATAATGCTTGAAAAACTAAATAAGCAAAACACCATGTTACCCAGAAATTCTACTCAAAGACCCAAGCACAAAACCAGATACACCAACAATGACAGACACGGCAGATTTTTGACGTGACCTGAAGTATACTTTCTTATCATACCCACTACACATATGTTCTTGCTACACCCACGAAATATCCTATCTACACAAAAAGACGTCTCCTATACTTCCATGCTCTCAAGTAGAATGGCCATAATGCATGCACACATCGATGAGATCTTTACATGGTCACCACCAGCAATCTAACCATGCAATATTAAACCGGGAATGAAGCATAACATTACAACACTATACTGCTGTGATGCATACAGAACGTGTGCTTTGGGAAACTGCTGAGCCTAATAAAACACGTTAATTTTGGATTGATTGTTATTTATACCATACATAGCAGTTAGAAACAATTAGAATTACACTTAGAAATCACAAGAGCAGTTGCAATGTCCGGGTGCTAAATCTATTTGCCTCTCTAAACAGAATTTCGATTCCCGGCGGGAAAGGCACTTCCTCAGTACCCTTTTCGCACAAATATGCCGACCTTCAGAGGGATGTAAATCCGTCGCTTCCGTGTTCAAATAGAAGCACTACTCTGTGCGACTTAAAGAGCTCGCTAAACGTCTGCTTTAATCTGTGTGTTTGTTTGAATGGTGTTTGAGTCGATTGTTTATGTGGTAGAGGCAGACTATCCCATTTCTCCTGGATAGAACCAGTACTGTATACTTCGCGCCGTCCGTAAGAATCTGTTTAATCTGTTATTAACGCTCGTAAACTTTTCTCGTAAGCAAGACACCGCGATGTCATAACTGATCGATAAACAAATAAGTGATGGGCCAAGGAGCTCATATACATAAGCTTACCTATGCTATCGACTGTATGCATTAAGAAAAATATGTATCAATTAAAAATACAAAATGTGCAGATTTAATATTTACATCAAAACTGTTATTATCTGTTACGTTTTATATTGCAGGAAACGCACATGTTTCTATTGACATATGCAGTAAACAGTACGTGGCAGCAATTTTAGAGTTTAGTAGACAAAGAAAGAATGAAATGGTATGCAAACGAATTTACTTCGTGGATATTTGCCGTAAGAGTGTTCAGCAGCTACTACTGACGTGTACAGAAACTCTTCCACAGAGACGGTCACAACTTCTAGAAATAAACCATTCATATGCTCCAGTAAACGGCGACAATGCATGTCAGACCTCCGAAAAAAGAGAACATGCTGATACAGAGAACGGCGACAAGGGAAACAGGGACGACTCTGTTGAAATGGGACATGCTAATCGTGATGCAGTTGGTGAACGAACCAAAGCAGAATATTTGTTTACCAATTACAACACGCAAGACGACTCTGAGAGAACTGGACATGCTTCAGTGAATAACGATAATGAACGATACGATTCAGAGAAATGGGAAAGCACATTTTGTGATTCCGTAGATGGAAAAACTAGTGCCGAATATGCAAGTAGTTTAAAGATAAATACAATGACTGATAGCGGATACGATATTAAAGCAGAAGTCCTTGACGATTGCAAAGTATCTGTCGACAATTTAAGAAACGATCCTGAAAATATTGAACACGCATTCTGTGACTCCGTAGGAGGAATAAGCATGGAAGAATAAACACGTTCTAAGGTTAATGACATGACTGATAGTGGATATGATCGTACACATAACGACAGTGAAAACGCAGATATTAATGGCAAAGTAGAACATTCAGAGACAACAGAATTCTTTGATAAAGAAGATAATGACGGAAAGTCCACGTCTGAAAGCAAAGAAGATGACGAGAACGACGATAGGTCTGCCCATTTAGTTGTTACAAACAAATCGTACGTTATCAAGATCGCTGATGGTCACGAAGATGAATTTGATGATGGATATAACACGATTCTGTCTACAACTGGCAACGTTCCACATATACGTGAACAGAACGCAGACAATTCTAAAACACCGGAACGTTCTGTGACAGGTGGTGTTAGGCATTCCGACACCACATGCGCAATTGACGGAGGACATGAAGAACCACACGTTCCAAGATTTAAAGACTCTACAAAAGGAAAATATGGAAGAGAAAATGAGTATAAGAAAGAGGAAAACCTAGGCTTAATATCAAGTGAAATCACGGCTGTGTTAACTGAAACAACTCCAACAATCGAACAGAACTCCGACCATTACACAGTACACATTAACGAGTGTAAAGTGAACATATATAAAGGTGACATAAGAAATATTATGGTAGATGCTATTGTTTGTCCAGAGGATTTGCATTGTCCTTATGGCGGACACGGACTAATGGCCGCATCGCTTAAAACTGTGTTTAGGGACTCTTTCAAAGAAGAAAAGTTACAGAAGTTAACAAAGAGACTTTTTAAAAAGCCCACGTATACAGCAGTTACGCCCATTAAAAATAATGTAAAGGAAGGTGTTAGATTCCTGCTACATCTTGCGACACCTTTCTGGCACGGCGATCCCGAGTCGATGGAATATGAAAAGGCCTTAAATCGTTTT
Source organism: Cyrtodaria siliqua (assembly GCA_037043455.1). Taxonomy (NCBI): domain Eukaryota; kingdom Metazoa; phylum Mollusca; class Bivalvia; order Adapedonta; family Hiatellidae; genus Cyrtodaria; species Cyrtodaria siliqua. Next base: position 13,817 of record JAWPHD010006100.1, read on the forward strand.
GAACAAGATTTACACGTCCATATCAAACGTGCGTTCGACAAGGTTGAAAGGTTTGACGACAGCAGAGATATAAAAACAATTGCGTTTCCTTTGATGGGCATTGGTTCGTATTTTCGTTAATTATTTTTTTAAATTATTATTTCGTACTCATCCGTTCATTCCGTCCGTTCGTACGCCCGTCCGTCCGTCACACATCGGTTAACGTTGCTAGGCTGTTTCTACGTTATCTTTAGATTTATATTCTACACATTTCATTTACAAATACATCTAGATGAGTAAAATATAGGTCACAATGGCCAACTTTGGCCTACTAGTTTTTACTCTTTTTATTTTATTTTGGTTAATGTTAACTTATGTTCCATGTCTTTTATATACATATAGGCTTTAAACCTTACATACAGATACATCAGACAGATGCATTCTTACCAAAAATATATTTCAGACCGACCTTGACCTACTTTGTAAACTTCGTTAATGTCCGTGAAGGTTTTCGGTTAGCTTCGTTTTTCCTGCCAATTATTACTCGCCATTGACTCAATTTAAGGCGTTTGCAACTCCGTTCAAATTGATCACTGCATTAATGTCCGTGAAGGTTTTCGGTTATCTCCGTTTTTCCTGCCAATTATTACTCGCCATTGACTCAATTTAAGGCGTTTGCAACTCCGTTCAAATTGATCACTTCATTAATGTCCGTGAAGGTTTTCGGTTATCTCCGTTTTTACTGCCAATTATTACTCGCCATTGACTCAATTTAAGGCGTTTGCAACTCCGTTCAAATTGATCACTGCATTAATGTCCGTGAAGGTTTTCGGTTATCTCCGTTTTTCCTGCCAATTATTACTCGCCATTGACTCAATTTAAGGCGATTGCAACTCCGTTCAAATTGATCACTTCATTAATTTCCGTGAACGTTTTCGGTTAGCTCCGTTTTTCCTGCCAATTATTACTCGCCATTGACTCAGTTTAAGGCGTTTGATTAACTCCGTTCAAAGGGACACTGTCCGTAAGTAAGCAGATATTGAGCATAACCAAATAACTGGCTGACTTTTATTCAGTGGAATGTATACATAAAAACATGAGGATAGACCCTAAGAAGTATGCAGGAATACATTCGTGAGTTTGAAAAAAAAAAGTTTTAAATATTATATGTAAATAAAGTGGGACCCACAATATTTACCTTTTCTGCGATCACGTGACTTCCATTAGCGCATTAGGTTTTCACCACAGTATGTATTGCGAAATATGTATAGCCCGCTTAGCTCAGACGGGAGCGTTGTCGACCACTTTACACTCACGCACACTATTATTACGGCGAGTGTAATTTTAGTTTGGGCTGCGAGTTCAAACGCACAAAGCGGGTTTACTTTTTTTTTGTACCGCGATTGAATTCCGTTAAACAATCTTGCTTTTAATTAGTAAATATTCAATAATGTTTAGTGTGTAATGTTTGCGAACATAATTATTGTGTGTTTTATAAGCTAAAAGTTACGGTCAGTGTCCCTTTCAAATTGATCAATATACCAATATACCAATAGACCAATACTCTTCAAACGTCTAAAGCAACTAAATGAGTCGTATACATTGATGCCAAAACTAGGCCACCATAACCGACCTTAAACTTTTTCACATTTCTTTGCTTCCATTTTTCTATTGTTTTTCGGTTAGTTCCATAGTATGCAATAGTCCTATGGTTTTCAACCGTCATACACAGTAGCATAATACTTTGCTTTCGGACCATCATTACCTACTGTGACCCACGTTTTACACTTCATTGATTTCGGTTATGTCTTTGTTATAATATAAATACTCTTAAAATTCATCTAGATGAATACATCTAGTTTCACCTCAAAAGTGGGTCACCATGCATGCCTGTGACCTAACCTTTACAAGTAACGTTGTTGGTTGGTCATCAGTGAGACATAGCCGCTTCGAACTTCAAACTGAGATACATCTATAAAAGTTCTAGACACTCGTGTACAAAAACAGATCTCTCTCTCTCCAATTTTCACAAACTTGCAGGTATTTTTTGACATTCTTCAACATAGTATGTATATTTTAATAATGTTTCTAGATAATGTGGACGATAAGGACGCTATTCGGCGAAGTTGCAGAGTAATGGCTACCTGTGTGAAGGACTTTTGTAACACACAGAAACAATCTGTCCGAGTTACAGAAATACACCTGGTAAATAGATGTCCACAAATCACCCAACTGATGTTCGAGTGGATGCAAAGACTTACAGAATAACTGGGGACAATACATGAGCACAATGTGTATTAACTTATATGTGGACACTAAGACTGGAAAGGTATATGTACCAGATATATACGCTGACTCAGTTAATGTATGGTATAACTAAGGCAGTTAAAGTGAACACGCAAGTGTACATTACTTGAATTTTACTCTTTTTTTTCTCTTTGTAGATTTGTTGCGATAGGAACTTGTCTTTATGTGACCGTAGTAGAATACGGCAGAACTAGCGGTGACAATCAGTTATACTGACAACATATACAGAATCTAAAACCATATATATATAATAAGGGCTATGATGCTCACAGCTAAGGTAGAACATACCATGTATAACAATGCCATGATCCACACATGAGGAGGTGAAGGATCAACCACTATGCATGTAGTTTATTAAAAGCAATCACCATGTATGCAGTTTATTTAAAGCAACTACTATGTATGCAGTTTATTAAGACAACCCCTATGAACGTAGCTTATTAGGACAACCACTATGCATGTATTTTATAAAGGCAACCACTTTCTATTTAGTTTATTAAGACAACCACTATGCGCCTAGTTTATTAAGACTACCACTTTGAATGCAGCCTATTAAGACAACCACTATGTATGCAGTTTATTAAGACAACCACTATGTATGCAGTTTATTAAGACAACCAATGTGTAGTTTATTATAACAACCACTATGTATGTAGTTATTCAGTCAACTACTAATGTATGTAGTTTATTAAGACAACCGCTATGTATGTAGTATATTACCACTGTGTATGTAGTTTATTAAGATAACCTTTATGTATGTAGTTTTTTAAGACAACCACTTTGCATGAACTTTATTAAGACAACCAATATGGGCGTAGTTTATTTAGACAACCACTAGGTATGTAGTCTATTGCCACTATGTATGTAAATTATTCAGCCAACTACTAATTTATGTAGTTTATTAAGACAATCGCTATGTATGTAGTCTATTACCACTATGTATGTAGATTATTAAGATAACCTCTATGTATGTAGTTTATTAAGACAACTACGTTGCATGAACTGTATTAAGACAACCACTATGGACGTAGTTTATTTAGACAACCACTAGGTATTAGTCTATTACCACTATGTATGTAGTTTATTAAGACAACCACTATGTATGAAGTTTATTAAGACATCCACTATGTATGTAGTTTATTAAGACAACCACTATGAATGTAGTTTATTAAGACAATCACTATGTATGTAGTATATTATCACTCTGTATGTAATGTATCAAAACAACCACTATGTATGTAGTTTAGTAAGCAAATAACTATGCATATAGTTTATTAAGCCAATCACTTTGTATGTAGTTTATTAATACATCCACTATGCATGTAGTTTATTAAGACAATCACTATGCACGTAGTTTTTAAGAAAAACAGTAAGCATGTAGTTAATTAAAACAATCACTATATTTATAGTTCATTAAGACATCCACTATGCATGTAGTTTATTTAGACAACCATTAGGCGTGTAGTTTATAAAGACAACCACTATGCGTGTAGTTTATTAAAACAATTATTAATGTGAGTAGTATATTAAGGACAACCACTACGTGGGTAGTTTATTGAGGACAACCACTATGTGTGTAGTTTATTAAGGACAACCACTTTATTTGAATTTATTAAGGACAACCACTATTAGTGTAGTTTATTAAGGACAACCACTACGTGTGTAGTTTATTAAGGACAACCACTACGTTTGTAGTTTATTAATGACAATGACTACGTGGGTAATTTATTAAGGACAACCACTACGTGGATAGTTTATTGGGGACAACCACTACGTGTGTAGATTATTAAAGATAACGCCTATGCGTGTATTTTATTAAGGACAACCACTACGTGTGTAGTTTATTGAGGACAACCACTACGTGTGTATATTATTAAGGACAACCACTATGCGTGTAGTTTATTAAAGACAGACAGTTAGCGTGTAGTTTATTGCGGACAACAAATGTCTTTTTATTTGGACAACCTCTTCGTACGCGTGTTGTTTTATGACAATCGCTACACGGGCAGTTGAGTAAAACCACTCCACGCGTAGTCAAATGAGGTCAAGCCATAGGCATGTTATTTATTTCAGACAACCAGTATGTGTAATTGAGAACATGATTGCAATGTATACGTGTGTAGTTTATGGTTAAACGTTGTTTGGGGGATAACTATCCATTTTCTTCTGAAAATTAAATACTTAAGAGTTCTTATATTAAAAGTATGTTGTTCTTTGTTTTTGTTTGCCATTTTATAATTTTATGAATAACTAAGCCTATGTGATTTGCTTCTGAAACAGATGCATAATGGCCAAATGTTTCAAAGTTCGACAAATGTAAAACCTCGGAAACATTATTTAGATCTTTTAGATTGCACTTCCATCATTAAAGCCGCTGCTGGTGAGAATTGAATTGCACTGTGGTCTATCGGTTCATCAACATCTCGAACCGCCACAGAGAGATGGGGCGGGGGGGATACATAGGACTCCTTGAACCTTCGAGGCGCCACATAGAGAGGGCAAGTGTACATAGGAATCCCTGAACCTTCGAGGCACCACAGAAAGGGGGAAGGGTACATATGAATCCGTGAACCTTCGAGGCACCACAGAGAGGGGGGGGGGGGAAGGGTACATAGGAATCCCTAAACCTTCGAGGAGCCGCAGAGAGGGGGGAAGGGTACATAGGAATCCGTGAACCTTCGAGGCACCGCATATAGGGGGAAGAGTACATAGGAATCCTTGAACCTTCGAGGCGCCATAGAGAGAGGGGAATGATACATAGGAATCCGTGAACCTTCGAGGCACCACAGAGAGAAGGGATGGATACATAGGAATCCCTGAACCTTCGAGGCGCCACAGAGAGTGGGGAAGGGTACATAGGAATCCGTGAACCTTCGAGGAGCCATAGAGAGAGGGGAGGAGTAAATATGGATCCATGAACCTTCGAGGCGCCACAGAGAGAGGGGAAGGATACATAGGAATCCGTGAACCTTCGAGGAGCCATAGAGAGATTGGAAGGGTAAATATGGATCCATGAACCTTCGAGGCGCCACAGAGAGAGGGGAAGGGTACATAGGAATCTGTGAACCTTCGAGAAGCCATAGAGAGAGGGGAAGGGTATATATAGATCCATGAACCTTCGAGACTGTGGATAAATACTTGGAATACTTGAACCTTCGATGCATCACAGATAGAGTGGAATGATACATAGGAATCCGTGAACCTTCGATGCACCACAGAGAGAGTGGAATGATACATAGGAATCCGTGAACTTTCGATGCACCACAGCGAGAGGGGAAGGATACATAGGAATCCGTGAACCTTCGATGCACCACAGCGAGAGGCGAAGGGTACATAGGAATCCTTGAACCTTCGAGGCGCCACAGAGAGAGGGGAAGGGTACATAGGAATTCTTGAACCTCTGAGGCACCACAGAGAGAAGGGAATGATACATAGGAATCCTTGAACCTTCGAGGCGCCACAGAGAGAGGGGGGAGGATACATAGGAATCCTTGAACCTTCGAGGCGCCACAGAGAGAGGGGAAGGATACATAGAAAGCCGTGCTTCTAGGCACCACAGAGAGAGGGGATGGATACATAGGAATCCTTGAACCTTCGATGCGCCACGGAGAGAGGTGAAGGATACATAGGTATCCGTGAACCTTCGAGAGGCACCACAGAGAGAGAGAGAGAGGGGGGGGGGGGGGGGGGGGGATACATAGGAATCCTTGAAAATTCGAGGCGCCACAGAGAGAGGGGAAGGATAAATAGGAATCCTTGAACCTTCTAGGCACCACAGAGAGGGGGGAGGATACATAGGAATCCTTGAACCTTCGAGGCACCACGGAGAGTGGGGATGGATACATAGGAATCCTTGAACCTTCGAGGCACCGCAGAGAGAGAGGATGGATACACAGGAATCTCTGAACCTTCGATGCGCCACAGAGAGGGGGAAGGATACATAGGAATCGTTGAACCTTCGAGGCATCGCAGAGAGAGAGGATGGATACATAGGAATCCTTGAACCTTCGAGGCACCGCAGAGAGAGAGGATGGATACATAGGAATCCCTGAATCTTCGAGGCGCCACAGAGAGAGGGGAAGGATACATAGGAATCCGTGAACCTTCGAGGCACCACAGAGAGAGGGAAGGGTACATAGGAATCCTTGACCTTCGAGGCACCGCAGAGAGAGAGGATGGATACATAGGAATCCCTGAACCTTCGAGGCGCCACAGAGAGTGGGGAAGGATACATAGGAATCCGTGAACCTTCGAGGCACCACAGAGAGAGGGAAGGGTACATAGGAATCCTTGACCTTCGAGGCACTACAGAGAGAGGGGAAAGATACATAGGAATCATTGAACCTTCGAGGCGCCACAGAGAGAGGGGAAGGATATATATGAATCCTTGAACATTGGAGGCACCACAGAGAGTGGGATGGATACATAGAAATCCGTGCTTCGAGGCACCACAGAGAGAGGGAATGGATACATAGGAATCCCTGAACTTTCGAGGGGCCACTGAGAGAGGGGAAGGGTACATAGGAATCCTTGAATCTTCGAGGCACCACAGAGAGGGGGAAGGATACATAGGAATCCTTGAACCTTCGAGGCACCACGGAGAGTGGGGATGGATACATAGGAATCCTTGAACCTTCGAGGCGCCACAGAGAGAGGGGATGGATACATAGGAGTCCTTGAACCTTCGAGGCGTTTCAGAGAGATGTTCGAGGCGCCATAGAGAGGGGGAAGGGTACATAGGAATCCTTGAACCTTCGAGGCGTTTCAGAGAGATGTTCGAGGCGCCACAGAGAGGGGGAAGGGTACATAGGAATCCTTGAACCTTCGAAGCGACACAGAGAGAGGGGAAGGGTAAGTAGGAATCATTGAACATTCGAGGCGACACAGACAGAGGGGAACGGTACATAGGATTCCTTGAACCTTCGAGGCGACACACAGAGAGAGGGGAATCCGAAAACATGCCTTAATCTCACTAAGGAATACATTCCTATATGGTTGTCTAACGTGCAAGGAGGAAAGACTCCGATCAAGGGACCCCGGTTTACGTCCCAATCCGACAGACAAGGATACAGAACGTTACATTGAAGTTACCTCTGGAGAGAAGCGTTACAATACACCTTAAAATGATTCGCTTATAAAGTCAGCGTCTCCGTGGCCGAATGGTTAACGACGTTGCCGTGTAAACCTTCGCCTCTCAACGCTGCGGGTTCGAACCCCAATGGGAGCTCTACTTGTAAGTGAGGAAGTGTCGATTCTTACGGATGGCGGGAGGTGTACAGTACTCAGGACAAATGGTGGTCTGCCTCCACGACAAAATATCCACGTCATATATAACCTTAGAAGTGTTCAAAATGACGTAAAACACCATACAAACAAACAAAAATATAAAGTCGTATATTGCCAGTAAAGTAGAGGTTAATAAAGCTACCACGTAAAGATTGTATAACCTACTCTTGTAAAGCGACTTAACAATTTCTATTGACGATTAATGACAATGCAAGCACATTATGAATGATTTAAACATACATTGCACTGATAGTATAAAAAATCAATAAAACTAAATATAAGCGAAGACTGCGTTTACTAAATATCTTAAAGGGACTGGATGCGATCTAGAAGAGGGAATGGTGTCAAACTGACAATCTTCATAATGTGCTTCATATTTTCGTATAATGAGTGCATACGCATTACATTAGGCCTCGTATTGTTGTTAAGGTTTACCACCACCAATTGTATATAAACCTGCGAGGAAGTAATCCCTCCTTTTTTTGATGGAAATGGTCATTATAAGTAACTTAAACAGCCCATTTCTATTCGATTTTGTTGTTGTATGTATAAGAAGCGTATTAATAGGTTTTACTGGATCATTGATGAAAATTTTCCAAATTTCGAATCTATGCATACCCTTTGTGAACAACTATCAATGAAAACATCTGTACCCTTGACCAGTTCAGCAAACAAGCAAAAACTGTTTTACATGTCTTGTGACCCCACCTTCTGTGGTAATTTTCAAGTGGAAAATTAGTTTTCTATATGAAAAGTACACTGCTGCATTATCCATACTTTAGTCGAAGTGGCAGTAGTTCATTAATATGTGGCATTTTAACATTGGTATCAATGGGGAAAATAACTGATGGTTTCATACCTTAATGGAAATGCTCAGTCTACAAAGCTATACGACGCAGTTGAATTTTGTTGCTAAATCATTCATTTTAATTTAAATGAGAATAAAATTGCCCACATCTTTACATATGCTTCACAAAATAATTTAAGGACCCTGTTTAGAATTTGTCATTTTTTAAAAAGCTGTAATTGAGCAATTTGCAGTTTTAAGTTTAGTTGTACTCATTTACATAACCTTCCCATAACTTTCACATTACATCATCAAAATTATTTGACCAATCAGCGATCTAAAAAATAAAACACCTCCATATACTGGTAGGGAGTAAAGTCGGTGTTTATCGTTGATGATCAACTGACTTTAGCCCTTTATAAAACTAATTTGTAGTGATAATTATATAAACAGTTTTATGTTTTGTGTGCATCTATATATTTTCTTTTGGTGCTGTCTATTTTAAAACACCAACATGGAGAAATTTAATTTAAATTATGGTCAAAGATTTAGAATTTGCATATAGAGATTGAGGTTAAAGTCCCAGAAAACCCTTTTATTTTCACCTAGTGAATATATCAACATCTCGGATATTGTAAACCCTTTTTTTTTTTTCACCTACTGAATATTTCAACATCTCGGATATTGACCGGATGTGAAAGTTATGATTACATTACACACATGAATTAACTTTTTATATGAAAATGCAATCCATAATATTAAAGATTAAGTAATTATTACTGTTCTATTTTGTGGTCTGTAAAGGCAAATTACTAATTGTCGATTGCATTGCACAACTATTGATACCTATGGTAGAATAAAGAAGAAAAATCACAAAGCTTGAATAAAGCAAATATAATTACCTTTAATTTTATTTATTAAATACACATAGGTTTCAAGCCGAAATGATACTTGTTTAATAAATTGCGATGCTAATGTTATTGCTTATGTATTAACTATTTATTATTTCAAGATTGCCTTGTGCCTCTTTAAAGATTTTTTAATTATAATAGATGTAGAGCTCCGATAAAATATTTCCGATAACTGTCTCAACAAAAATAGTTTGACCCTCTTTAAAATAACTGTGTCCAACTTCCCAGTATTATTTCAAGATTGCCTTGTGCCTCTTTAAAGATTTTTTAATTATAAAAGATGTAGAGCTCCGATAAAATATTTCCGATAACTGTCACAACAAAAATAGTTTGACCCTCTTTAAAATAACTGTGTCCAACTTCCAAGTATTAAATGACTTTAGTACGGTGGAGTGTATAGAGACACATTTAATGACTGATAATGTCTACTAATCACATACACGTGTCTTGAGAGAGAGAGAGAGAGACAGAGACAGAGACAAAGACAAAGACAGAGAGAGATTTATTGTTTAAAGAACTGAATCACTGTTTGTACACAGTAAAACATATAGTCTCACGTATTGGCAGTTTGTACACAGTAACACATATAGTCCCAAGTATTGGCAGTTTGTACACAGTAACACATGTAGTCCCAAGTATTGGCAGTATGTACACAGTAACACATATAGTCCCAAGTATTGGCAGTTTGTACACAGTAACACATATAGTCCCAAGTATTGGCAGTTTGTACACAGTAACACATATAGTCCCAAGTATTGGCAGTTTGTACACAGTAACACATATAGTCCCAAGTATTGGCAGTTTGTACACAGTAAAACATATAGTCCCACGTATTGGCAGTTTGTACACAGTAACACATATAGTCCCAAGTATTGGCACTGCCTTAAGACATTCCTTAATACTTATCACATATGAAATGTTACTTTATAAAACGCTCGGTACGTTTAATTTTAGATGTCGCATTTTTTGTGGCTTGAATGCGCTACAGCCGCGTAACATATCTGATGTCATGATTTCTCTTACAAATTGACGTCACTTAAAAGTTAAAGTGACAACATTGTAGCATGGTCGCTAACATTTCCTTTGTATGTGCACAGTTTTAAATTATTTGTTTGAAACTACCAGTCATCACAAGTTAGAGTATGGCAGCCATGTGAAATGGACATGCTTCAAAACAAATAGAGCATGGCCTCCCCTGGTTGGTTGATTTAAACATCTCGATGAGACCATACTCTATTTATTACTTTAAACACGATGTATTTAAAAGGGCTCTGACAACCTTAAAAATAGCTGAAGGTATTATCAAAATGCCATGAAAAATAAATGAGATATGACCTATTGAAAATTTGCAAAGAACATAAATGGCGGCGGTCATCTTGGAACAATGATGTCATCGCGCTTTTTACTATATATGGCACATTGACAAAATATATAATAAAGAAAAGAAAATCATTGCAAATTGATTAAAAATAAATACACACATGACGTTGATGACTCACGGTCGCGTGGGCTACGATGACTCACGGTCGCGTGGGAATGATGACGTCCCCCCACTTGAAAAACCACTTGAACCATTTCCTGAAATGGCCCTGAACCGACTCGACTGTAGTACTGCAAATTGATTAAAAATAAATACACACATGTAAAATATTTAAATTGTAGGCTTATTTTTTATTTCCAGTGATTTTCTTTGCTTTAAAAGACAGTAGGGTAAATTGGGGTAACTGGGACATCGGGGTTACTGGGACACTGTTTGGGTTTGCCCGTTTCAGGTTCGACGAGTGTTATTTCCCCTTAATTAATATGATCTTCTGAGGTGAAAGAACATTCAGTGCCGAAGATTACCAACAAAGGTCGTCTGCAAAAAAAGACCGCAGTTTTTGTTTACAGAACGTTTTATTTTGTTCGTTGAGGTGAGTATTGACAGTAATTGTATATTTAATAAAAATGAACTACACACTGTAAACGAAAATCGATGTTTTGTCGACACAACGCAATAAAACAAAAAATAGATCCGTTTTTACTTTAGCAACATAACTTGAATTGCAATCGGTGTCCTCTTTTATATATTTTAATATTGGTATATGTATTTCATTCGAGTTTTTTTGTTGTTTAAAAGTTAATTATGACGCCGTGATAATATAGTGTTTTACGTAACGTCACAATACATTTTGAAATGGGTGAGGTTTCAAATGTAAACAAACCAAACAATTCGAGACGCCGTATTTTAAGATGTTTACGTTAGAAACTTTCAGTAAGTTATTGTCGATTCATTACGCTAAAATTTTACCAGCAGCATGGTCTAGCGACCTTCAAATTACCCTTTGAATTAACCATATGTCATGAACTTGACGTGCATGACGTTCAATAATGTGACGTCATGGTTCTTGTTTTTGAAAACATATACACTATTTTGTGCTTGTAATTAATGATTTGCTACCCAATAAGTTATATTTTGCTGATTAAAGGGAGAAGATATTGATATTTTGAAAAGAAACAATTGCTTATTTAAAAAAAGAAAGAATTTAAATGTATACACATACTGTCAGATTTCAAGGTGTCCCACTTACCCCAATGCATTGTGTTAGTGGGACAGCTGTTTTACTGAAAAAACATTTAGTTGATATCAGGGGGGATTCAGGCGAGGTGCAACCGGCGCGCCTCCTCTCTCTCTATAGTCTGAAAAGTTAGAGAAAAAAATAATGTAAACATCGGTTGTTTGTTTGTTTATTTTTGGGTGTTAACATTTGTTTTAATTGAGCCCCCCCCTCACCCCCACAACCACCCCCCCCCCCCACCAAAAAATGTAAACATTCGTTGTTTGTTTGTTTATTTTTTGGGTGTTTACATTTGTTTCAATTTGATCAACTGTTCATTAATTCATTCTAAACATAACTCTTGATATATTTTCGAAATTTTATATCAGCCATGCACTTTACTTGGAGCACAGAACAATATGTAAACAATTGTTTTTATAATTATTATCTATTTACTTAAATAAAAAAAGATATTTTAATAAGTGTCCCAGTTACCCCAATTTACCCTAAATCAGTATGCCATATATTGTAAAAAGTTACGTCGTATGGGTAGTATGTAATAAATGGCATCTTACATTAGTGGCTGTGCATGTTTGACTTTAACAAACTCGTTGGATTAAACTGTAGATTGTTCGGTATTAGCTATGGAATTCATAGCTGTTGTGGTTTTATTTTCTGTAGCTACCAGATAGTTGTATTTATTTTATAATTCAACAAAACTATATTTCAATCACACAAATGTGTGTTTCTTGTAGAAAGCGGCCTCGGTAGCTCAGTGGATAAGGTCTCACACCACACAGTGGATAAGGTCTCACACCACACTTCGAGTATGCTGAGTCGGCCATTAGGAATAAAGTCCAATTTTCCATTCTGAATGTGACATTTACAGTCTAAAAGTCTCTCTTTTTTTGCAAAACACAGTTATTGATGCTCATAAAAATCCACAAAATTTGGTACATAGCCCACTTTTTTTTTAATGTGAGTGGTGTCGGGCAAGGTACTCTTTTCGGCTTTCACTAATGAGTTTGCACCTAAATTCATATGCATTTTGAGCACCCACAAATGTGTAATATTTGCTGTCAGTGTCGTCCAATCGTCTAATCGCTGTTCATCCAATCTCACACTATTGTTTTCTCACCTGCAACAGGAAAAGCAAATATCCATGGGCAATTATTAAAAATATCTCAAACCGAAGAACACATCCTTACTTTTTATGGCGTAAGAATCATACAGTCACATGCAAGGGAGCTAACTCTGTAGTGAGACCTTTTGACCTACGGACTTTTGCTCCGCATGGGTTCCTTCCCTGGCAGAGGCACGACAGAGGGGAACTTCACCTTTCATCGCATCTCCCACTGAGGTTGTTTCCCCCCAATATAACCTAATATGATGTGTTAACAGGACGTAAAACCCCATTTTATTTAATTTGTTTCGTGTAGCAAATACTCGTCATATGAATAATATAAAAAATAAAACACACATTTGACCACACCCTCCCTGACTGCAAGTTTAAATTTTTCAGACCAATACTCTATAATCACCAATAAAACGGACGCGAACATGAGGCCACATTTACTTGCACATTTTATAACAAAATGAAGCATATTATGCTGTTTTATTATTTATTCATAATAAGATTCTTCCCGATCGCGTCTAGTCCCTTTAAGTTTAATATTGCAGTTATTTAGCAGCTTCACACTAAGCTACACACTACACTACGTGTGAAGTATATCAAGAATAGGGAGTAGTTCTTCTTAGAAAGAGCGGAAGACATCAAAACATTGGATCCATAATGGCCTCGAGAGGTAAACATTTAGTTTTTAATTTTATTATACTGTATATTTTATATTATAATGAAACGTTTTTTGTGTGTTTTTGTTGAGGGGTGCAACGTCCTTATATATGATGGGTTGGGGCGAGGGGTTAGGGTGGGTGGTAAGAGAAGGGTTATTTCTTTTGAAATTTATTTTCTGTTTACTGTTATTCCTTAATCTGTATCGAATGACGGCAGAAACGTATGTGTGTATGCGTGCGTGCGTGTGTGTCATCCCGCTCCCGCCAACACACACGCAAGCATGCACGCACGCAGATCGTAAAAAGATGTTATTTTATATGTTTCTTTCATTGTTATCTTCTATTATCAAAATAATTTCAATTAACAGTTATCATGTTATTAGACCCCACTCCACCCCCTTGCCACGCCCTTGCCACGCCCTCTCCCACGTATAAGGATTTTAGGGGTTATACTTGTTGTATTCTATTCATTGATAAATATTATATAATTTGCTATTTTCGGATATTGTATCATTTATTGTATGTAAGTAATTTCGTGTTAAAGGGATAACTTACAGGGAAGTTGTTTGAGTTTATTAAGAGGATAGGGTTTACCTAGAAGAAATATAAATGTTCTTGGTGGTTTTACTCAATCGTACGTAGTCGGTCAATCCCCGTCATTCTTCGAGACCATGCTTCTTTATACTTCTTTTAAACATTCATGTAACATATTACTTTCATATTACTTCATTCTCATTGAATCTTCTTTTTTTTTTTGTTATACAATGTTTTATTTCATCATCCATTTGATACATTATACATGCGCATTAGCATATGGTATATAATAAATACTATTTAAACTACAGTTTATATTTATGATGAATAATTTTCTTGTTTACCGACGAAGGTTATTGAAAAGGGAGTTACCTCCGAGTTTTGAAAGTATAGAGAGTATATTTTAGTGTGCAGTTGGTAATAGAATTATGCAAGGTTTGAAAGAATAATATGGAGACTAAAATGAAGAGAAGAAATTTCGGACAGAAAAGAAAGTTGCTTTGCTTCCCCGTTTGTTGTTTTCGGTAATGCATTATATCTTACTTTAATTAATACCAGTTCATTTATTGCAAGTTTCGCCATTTAATATCATGGCTGTCTAATTTGTCATGGTTCATCGCTATTTGCTTTTCTATTTCTATTTGTCTTAATAAATATTTCTTGAATTTGTTTGATTCGGGCACGGTTTTTAAACATTTGTTAATGAATATAAAATATTTCGCACTTAAAATAATGAAATTCTTCATATCTAAAGCCTGTTCTTGACTTTGAATTCCGAAACAGACGGTTCTTAGATTGAAATCGATGTTTACGTTTAACGTATTTAACAATATGTGCAGCTCATTCCAAAATTGTTGAATATGCATACATTCCCAGAAAAGATGATTTAAGCTTTCTATTCACAGAGACTTGAGTGAACGATTTTGTATCTGAATAGCAATTTATGTGTGGGTATTATTCTCATTAAATATTTATATTGGAAGTTCCTTAATTTTATATTTATTGTCGATTTTATTGGTGTGATATAGACGTCTTTCCATTCTATATCTGTAAACACGTTTTCCCATTTTTTTGTGGTTTTATTTCCATGTCAGTTTCTGTATCATTTTGTATCTGGACATTGTATAAGAATTTATTTGATTGTTTAGTATTAAGAAATTTATTTAGGAAACTTTTGTTTCTTTCTGCGTTAATATCTTCATGTTTTATCTTTTCTTTCCATTCTTTAGGTATACTTGCTATTATCGAGGAGTATTTTAAAAAATCTTTGTTTGGAATTTGATATAATTCGCTTATTTCCTGAAATGTATAAAACTCTTTTTTTCTATAGTCAAAAATTTGTTCTAATAGTTTAATTCCTCTTTCGAACCAATCGTTATAAAAGATAGTATGCCCACCAGCTTTGATATTCGAATTATTCCATATTATTTCTTGGCTAACATTTTCGTTACATTTCTTTTCTTTTATTTCATTCCATGCTAATATAATATCTCTATAAAAGTTGTCTTTTGGAAATAATTTAAGAATACATGCTTTGTTTAAATTGCAATCTAATAAGAGCTGTCCTCCGACTTTGTTTAATTCTTTTGTGTAAAATATTTTCCATTTGCCGTTGTTTTTAGTATCTAGTATTCGTTTTATCCAATTTGCTTTTAATGCATTATGAAATTTATTTATATCCATCATTTTTATTCCTCCATTTTCATAATCCTGAATAATTGTTTTCCTTTTTATTTTATCTGGTTTATTATCCCATAAGAATGAGAACATTAGGTCATTCATTTTTTTGATATTTTCTTTTGGAGTAACCGTTAGAGGATATATAATTTTTGGGAATGCAAAACATTTTATGACAGTAATTTTTCCTAGTAGCGTAAGTTTTCTGTGCTGCCAGCTTTTCAAACAATTTTTGAATTCTTCTACCTTCGGATCTAAATTTAAAGCAGAAATTGGTCTTAAATCAACAAATCCGCTTTTGATATGTTTTTAAGTATTAAATATCATTATAAATACGATTTTTACTATGCCATTGATGTATGTTCCGTGAAAATATGTTTTTAAAGATAAAAATCGAACAGGCATTGCTAAAACATCGAAAAAAATCTAAGGGGAAAAACTCTTGCGCGAATTACCGGAAGTGACGTCATTGGGAACAAACTATTTTTTGTTTACATTGGGACTGAACGCAAAACAGTATACCTTGTGGAAAATGTGAGATTTAGCGATCATGATACTGAGTCAGAGGAAATGCCCGTGATCAGACGGTTACACAATGTGCAACCTTACGATTTTGAGCCAGAATACGTGTCTGAGGACGAAAATACATCGGATTCATCAACTGATGATGAAGTCGAACGCGGTGCATGTGCAAATGGAGAGCTTGTAAAGAATATCGTGTCATGTCATTCGTTACGTTCGGCGGTTCATTATACTATTCACTAATCTAACAAAATAGTGTATCAATACACTTACAGCAACAACAAACAAAAAGCAACATAAACATTGTTTTCATAGAAATCTGACAGTAAATCACCCGCAACACTGCACTATCTTGGTACATACACAATAACCGCGAAATGTAGTATATTCCGAATGAATGGACCTGGTCTGATACCTATACATTAATAAGATCGTCAGATTTTTTTGCCGATAAGTAGACATGGAACAAATATATTTATTAGATATTATCCATAATTGATAAAAAAAAAAATGAATAAATACAATAATAAATGAAACAGCATATAATTCCGGCACCATAATTTCTATAGTATTATATATTTGCCATAAGTCGCCATCAGCATCAAACACTCTAGGAGCGGTGTTTGCAATATGACACGCTCTCTAGTCTCCACTGCCCCCAAATATCAATACAGACTAATCAAATATTGCGGTGCACTATTGAAGTACAGACTAATTAGGGTACATACGTCGGTATATCACAAAAGCACGCACCATTTAGGGAAACCTAGTTTTATGATATATTTCCTGTATGGCAGACGCGTATTGCACAAGACGGATATATCACATGATATGCGAGCTCTAATTTGTCGCGCACAAAGAGAGGGTAAAAAAATATAGCCAAATATATTATGAGCACGATATAGACAGTTAGTAAGTATACTTACTCATGTATACTTACTCCTGATATACAGATCGAAAACAGACCAAACATATAAAATTACCATAATATAAAGTATATTATTCTATTATACTTGTTTTACTTATTGCACGAGCTAAGTGGCGTTATTGTTGTTGCTTTACCATAAAACATTACTGAATTAATATAAAAGCTAGAAATATTATTAATTTTCTGCCTTGTAATAGATATCCATGAAACAATTTTTTTTTCAAATCCATAGACCTATATATGTTGATAATATATATTTATAACACTTTTGGCAGAAGAGGGTGAATAATTTAAAATGATTAAAATTAAAATTTGGAAACAAAGATACAGTGTTTATTTCACCGGATTCATTTAAATTTATATGCTGAACGTTCTAAGCAATATTTTAAAAAAAGACGGCTACATATTATTAGCGCCGTCAACTCTTCATTGATTCACGTAAAGACGCATGCTTTTAATTCAACAGCTAAACATTCACGGTGTATATAAAGATCTAAGACTATACACCTTTCTCCAATTTATAATACGTATACCCGATGAGGCGCTAAGATAATTGAACATAAATTTCAATCTTACTTCATGTATGAATTTCCGCCGTCGAATAGGCGAATACAACTTGCTTGGAGACGGCGGGGTTCTGCACTTCTCATTTTTATAGTCAAATATCGTTAATTTAATTTAAACAATATTTTATTCAAGTACTGAATGGGATTGTACAACAGGCAATGCCTATGTAAGACCTCTACCAATATCGTTGGTACCGCTGTTGATTTTAATATGCATGGCCTTTTGTTCTCCAAATTCAAAGATAATGAAACCAAATGATGGACTTCCCACGAAGTCAAATCAAAATGTTTGCTACAAACTCGCGCGTCTTTCGTAGGTTCCAACTTTCTCGACGAGTCGGGCGATTTTCTTCGGTAACAGTCTACCCACATTTCAAATCTTAATATATCATTATCTCGATTAGGGAAACGAAAGAAACTTAGCTTATTATTTTGTCCTTCTTTATGCAAACTGTTTCACCCAGCAACAGCACACGGCATTTTTAACAAGTAACATAAAACGTAATCCTACATAGACAATACTATACAACTCAATGCGACACCGCTAATCGTTTGTTACCTATGACGTCACAGGAGCACGTGACACTTACCAGGGCGAAACTCGTAGCGTGTGCGCTATGAGATAAAATTGGCTACTGTGAGAAAACGGGACAACGAATAAGTGTAAGATTTGAACAGATTGTATATTATATACATATATTTCCGAATATATACTCAAAAGACACGCTATATTTCACCTTTAAGGCTATTATATTGTTTCTATTGGTATGAAAGTACATTCCTAGTGCTTCTGCCTGATCAGAACGCCAATGCAATTTATTTTTTGGACAATATTTAAAATCCGAATTTTTCAGTGAGCCTGCCTTTAACGCTGTACATTTGGAGTCATTTAATTTGAGTCCTGATATATTTGTAAAATTATTTATAACATCCATTAAGGTTTCAAAAGATTTCCTTGTTCCATCTGTGAGAAACGATGCATCATCTGCGAATAAAGTTTGTTTAATTTCTTGATCATTTATAACTATTCCTTTAATATGTTTGTTATCTGTTATTTCATAAGATAGAAGCTCAATGCAAATAATGAATAAATATGGGGACAAGGGGCATCCTTGGCGAACACCGCGTTCTACTGGGAAAAAGTCAGAAATAAATCCGTTATTAATAATACAACTTTTAGCATCTGTATAAAAGAGTTTTACCCAATTTATCAGAGAGTCACCAAAATTAAAATGTTTCAAGCATTTAAGAATAAACTCTTGGTTCAAACTGTCGAACGCTTTTTCGAAATCTGAAAAAAATAACAATGCCGGTTGATTGTAGTCTTCAGCATGGTCTAATACTTCAAATAATAACCTTATATTCTCGCCTATATATCTACCTTTTATAAAACCAGTTTGTGAACTGTCTATTAATGATGGTAAAACCATTTTTATTCTGTTTGCTATGGATTTTGTAGCTATCTTATAATCGACATTTAAGAGACTGATTGGACGCCAATTTTCTATATAAGCCGTATCTTTCCCTGGTTTAGGTAGAAGAGTTATAATGCTTTGTTTTTGTAATTCTGTCATGTTATTAATTTGCAGAGAGTAATTAAGTGATTTTAAGAGATATAATTTGATGTCGTTCCAAAATATTTTATAAAACTCGGTTGTGATGCCATCCGATCCTGGACTTTTATTATTACTCATTTGTTTAAGAGCTATAGCACTTTCATATTCAGTTAGTAGCCCATTACATTTAATCGTATCTGTTTCATTCAGAGTGTTCATTGATTTATTATAAAAGTCGTACTTAGAGGATGTTGTTTCTCTTTTTTTGTAAAGATTACAATAGAAATCGGTTTGTGCGCCTCGTATTTCCTTTTGATTCATAATTAGTTTATTATTTACGATTAATATTGATACTGATTTTCTCTCTGCCTTCTTTTTTTCTAAATTTGAAAAGTAGTTTGTATTTTTTTCACTTTGTTCTATAATTTGTGCTTTTGAACGTATTATTATTATTATTTGTATCTATCAGTTCATTCATTTCTTGTTTTTTATTCTCTAATTCGATTTTTGTATTTTCTATGTCATTATCATTTAGTAATATTTGAAGTTTTTGTTCTATGTTCTGTATATCTAATATCAATGTACTCTCTTTTTCGCGATCTAATCTTTTTTTTGCTGTAGCATATTTTATTGTTTCGTTTCAAATTGTGCCTTTAAGTATTTCCCATAAAGTGTTCGGGTTTGAATCTTTGTTTATTTCTGCAATTTGTTGAATATTATTTCTTATGACATTTTGGTATTCAGTATTTAATAAAAGACTGTTATTTATTTTAAAGTATCCAGGTCCTTTAATCATTTTTACAAAGTCAAAGCTTATGATAGTAATGGAGTGATCCGATTTATAACCGGGTTTTATAACACTTTTATTTGAATAATTTACCAGATTATCAGATATTAAAAAGAAGTCTAACCTACTAAATATTGGTGGTTTAGTATTTGAATGCCATGTATATTGAAGTTTTTTTGGGTTAAAAAGTCTCCAAATATCTACAAGATTGTTTGTATTTATAATTGAGTTAATTTTTTCCCTACATTTTTTAAGCGTGTCTTGTCTGCCATTATTTTTATCCAGTGTTATGTCTAAAACTGTATTGAAATCACCGCCAAGTATAAAGGAATTTTCGTCGTTTTGTAAAATAAAGGTTTCTAATTTTTCAAAGAAGGATGGTTTCGTCTACGTTCGGGCCGTATAAGTTTATTAATGTTAATTCTTTGTCGTCAACACTTATTTCCAAAGCTTGAATTCTACCACTAACTATGTCCGTATATTTTATAAGGTTGAATCGAAATGTTGGATTTATTAATATACAGATGCCTTCTTTATTTGTATTATAACCACTAAAATATGCTTCCCCTCCCCATTCCTTCTTCCAGATAGTTTCATCTTTCTTAGTTAAATGTGTCTCTTGTAAAAAGCAGATCGCATATGATTGTGATTTAAGCCAACTAAACATTTGATCTCGCTTGCTTTTACTTCCCAGCCCTCTCACATTAAACGAACATATAGTTGTATCCATTACCATCTTTGTATATGTTTTCGAACTTAAAGGGAAAGCAAAGAGTAGAGTACATGAAGGATGAAAGTGAAAAAGTCATTAAACACATTTCGATGTTACATACAAATAATTAGCAAGAAAAGTCGCCGCCCTATCGACGTAAATTATTCCTGTTCCGTTAAAAAGCCTCTATTATGTACCAATTATTAATATAGATATATACACTCGCACACCAAACAGTCGGTATGATTTTTTTTTCACTCAGCATAACTTTAACGTCAATAGAGATCGTAAATTTATGCATCTATATATTTACCCACACACAATTAAAGAAGTGGGATGTTTTTTCTCTCACACGGCATGAGCACCCTTAAGAACTATTATAAACATTAAATAACGATTAGTAATCTGTTGTGAAGGTATTCATACACACCAAAAAACAACGTAGTATGTCTTCTTTCTCACACAGCATATAAAACACAAATACACAAAAAAACCAAAAACAACAACAACAACAACAACAACAACAGAAACGTGAACAACATGCATACTACTTAACTATAACGGAAGTACTCGTAAATAGACCCTATGTAAATAGTTTATAGAAACATCCTTGTTAACCACAGTCATATACATTAAACAATGATTCTACTATTACGAGTGCACTCGTGGGTGTATTCTATGCACATATCGTTACAGAAGAACACTACATACTTTTATCTTTACTACGTATTTAACTTCACAACAATATTCATGAAGACCAAAAAGGTGAAAAACATATAGCCAGCACCATCATTTATTAATATTAAAAAAGTTGAGGATTATTTCTGATTTATTAGGATTGGTTTGTAAATATTTCTTTGATGTTTTTAATTGGAAATCAAACTTATGACATTTAACTTGTCCCTTACTTTGAAAAACATGATCGAGCGTTTCACATGCACTCACCAGATGGCCGTATTTGTGCACCACATATTCATATTGGCCAACACTGTATATCAAAAATGACAATGGAAGATAATATCATTGACAGGTAGCAAGCGGATTTTTTGTTTAATACCGCTATCCATGTTGTTACATTGTTCATTGTATATATAATGAATTACTATGCGCTTATATAATGTACATTGCACATTCTGAGCATACATGTATTAAAGTGACCCATACTGTTGGTCTCGTTATACTCTAGGATTTCCCTTTATTTTCGGATGCACACTTACGGTAAAGTATCCGGTATTAATTCACTATTAGTCTTATTACAATTGAACAAAATTTCGCTCACGCCTTTCGACTTGTGAAACCATTGTTCAAAATTGAGCTATCCTAAAGCGATATATTAATTTTATTCTCTACAGTTTATCGTAATCGACGCTCTAAATGTTTTATAAATCTATCCACCATTGACTAGCCGTACAATGAAACAAAACTAGAATAAATTATAATGTTAATATTACTATTGTATATGTTAAAGCTCGAACTAGAACCAATCCGCTATACTTATATTAGTTAGCAATAGGCTATTACACTATTCGCTTTAGATCGACCTTTTTCTCGAAAAAAAGAAAGTTGAAAAAGGAAGGTCTAGAGAACGATTTTCACTTTAAATGGACTCTTGGCAAAACTAGATTGTTTTTACTAAAAATCGCGGCGTCTCGATTAAAGATCGAGATGTTGATTTATCGATTATGATTCAGGATTGCCTTGTTTCCCTTTAAAGAGTATGTTACATATATAGTTTATACAGATGATTCTTATATTAGTTAGCAATAGGCTATTACACTATTCCCTTTAAATCGACCTTTTTATCGAAAAAAAAAAGAAAGTTGAAAAAGGAAGGTCTAGGGAACGATTTTCACTTTAAATGGACTCTTGGCAAAACTAGATTGTTTTTACTAAAAATCGCGGCGTCTCGATTAAAGATCGAGATGTTGATTTATCGATTATGATTCAGGATTGCCTTGTATCCCTTTAAAGAGTATGTTACATATATGATTTATACAGATCATTCATATATTAGTTAGCAATAGGCTATTACACTATTCCCTTTAGATCGACCTTTTTCTCGAAAAAAAGATAGTTGAAAAAGGAAGGTCTAGGGAACGATTTTCACTTTAAATGGACTCTTGGCAAAACTAGATTGTTTTTACTAAAAATCGCGGCGTCTCGATTAACAGATCGAGATGTTGATTTATTTATCGATTATGATTCAGGATTGCCTTGTGTCCCTTTAAAGAGTATGTTACATATATAGTTTATTCAGATCATTCTTATATTGGTTAGCAATATACTATTACATTATTCCCTCTTGATCGACCGTTTCTCGATAAAAAAGAAAGTTGAAAAGGGAAGGTCTAGGGAATGATTTTCGCTTTAAATGGACTCTTGGCAATACTAGATTGTTTTTACTTAAAATCGTGGCGTCTCGATTATCATATCGAGATGTTGGTTTTATTTATCGATTATGATTCAGGATTGCCTTGTGTCCCTTTAAAGAGTATGTTACATATATAGTTTATACAGATCATTCTAAAGTAATATCATTCTCATTAAAATCAGATCTAAAATATTCGCTCCAGATTATAATAGCGTAAATGAGTCTCCATTGCCCTTCCATAGTAAAGTTAGAATGTTGACAACCTGTTAAAAACTCAAAGCTCGTTAGAATTCTGGGAAACTTACTTTATCATGCAAATAAACATGTCTGCTATTAAACATCAACAAGGAAATAGGGGTTTAATACCTTCTAAGAAATATTTCTTCAGTTGTATACTAACACCGGACCAAAGGTCAACACTATTTTTACCCCTTGCAATTTCATACCCTGTCTACTTTCACTTCTCAAATTTATATCAAAAACTGTCAAAAACATGATGAGCTGCATTTTCAAATATCAACAACATGTCCAGAATACAGTTATAGCCAAACAATAACAGGAAACTGCACTAAAAAAAGTTTTAAAAGAAAAAAAGATTAGCACTCTTTAATACAGAACTACTTTCGACTGCACCAGGCGAGCACATCCTGTTGATTGAGTGTAATTAGACCTCCACTACTTTCCTCTATTTAGATCTGACCATATTACATACCGGATCACCTCAGATTGACCTTACGATTAGCCAATCAGATTTCAGCCTACAAAATTGTTCGGTATCGACAGCTTCACTGCGCATGTCGCATTGAACAGTAAAAGTTGAAAGAGACAAAGTCCGTAACTTTTAGCTTATGAAACACAAACGAATTGCGTTGACAAACGTAATACACCAACCATTATTGAATATTTACTGGAAAAAAAAAGATTGTGAACTTGACGGAATTTAATTACCGATTCGTGGGATTGAACCCACACACTAAAATTATACCAATAATTCTGCGGTCGAGCGCGCTATCGACTGAGCTTATCAGTCCACATGTATTATGTCATACTATTTAGGCTATATATTGTCGTAATAATATCGGTGCAAAAATACACGGCAGTGTCCATGATTTTCTTCGTATCTTGATGTAAAACATACCATTCAGTGCATTTCTTTGAATGTATCGTGCACACACGTAGATTTGCGTTTGTTCAGTTCACTCGAATAGAATAAGTTTTAATTTCATGTGAATTATAAATGAAACGCGCGATTTCATTGGTTGAATTTAGTTGATCTTCTCATGAATATTGATTAGATGAAAGGTCAATCTGAGGTGACCCGGTATGTAATATGGTCAGATCTTAAATGGAGCACAGACATATTAATAAACAGATAGGAAACTTCCTATCTTAACCAATGAAGTAACCAAAATATCACGTGGCACCTTAACTTTTCCTTTTATCTTCTCTCTCAATTATTCACCGATTTTGATGAGAATACATCCAAAAGATTCATAAAGAATAGCAAAATGGTATTATAATAATTTATGTTTATTTTCAAAATAAGAAATTGTATAAAAAAATGTTTAAAGTTTAAAATGTCATAATATTTCGCTTTTCTCTTAAAAATCAATGTTTTGACATAGTTAAAGTTTCCATCAAACTCCTTTTTTGCTCTCAATGTAAGAAAAAACAAAATACTATCATTGGAAAGAAAATTAATGATGGTATTTGACTTGAATGAAACTTGTATCTATAAAACTCTTCATGATATGTGTGTTTAAAGTTGGGAAATATTTTGTGAACTTTTCGAACTGTGCCCCTTGAAATTGACACAATTTTCATAGTGTCCAATCTATTTGTTATTAGGTCTGTGAATGGAGCGAATATGTTGGATCTGATTTTAATGAGATTGATATTACTTTATTTACATTCTTCGAGACATGCTTCTTTCTTGATTGTTTGAGATGTTGCGAATGTGGTCTACCTGAGGATGAACAGGTTTACAGGTTATTTGTCCTGCATATTATTAGTACATAATAGGGTGTGTTATCAATTTAACCTCATTTTAAAGATGGTATATAAGTAAGCTTTACCATCACCACCAATTACATAATTATAAACCTCCAAGGTGTCGCATGTAGTTCCTATAATGAAAAGTAATCCCTCCTTTTTTCATGGAAATGGGCATTACATTATAAGTACGGGGAAATAGTCCACCTTCTATTCGATTTTGATATTGTATGTATATAAAATGTATTGATAGGTTTTACTGAATTATTGATGAAGATTTTCCAAATTTCGAATCTATGCATACACTTTGTAAGCAATTGTCAATGAAAACATCTGTACCTTAACCTGACTTTCTTACAAGTCTTGTGACCTCACCTTTACTGATGATTTTCCAAGCGGAAATCTATTTTGTTTTATGAAAGTTACACTGCTGTATTATCCATACTTGAGTTGAAGTTGCAGCAAATCATTAATTTGTGACATTTTAACATTGTGTCAAAGAGGAAATTAATTGGTGCTTTCATACCTAAACAATGACTACTGGGTATGCCTAGAAAACAGTCAACACAGTTTTTGGAAGTATTATAAGTTCGTTCATTATGCAATCAAATAGAGTAGGTGCTATTTCAGGCCAAACAATATTAATACTTCGTTTCCGCTAACATCTTGAACAAAAATAGGGTAGGTAGGTAGGAATAATTTTTTCGTACGCTATAGAAAATACAAGGACTTAGGTTACTTTTTCTGCATAAAATAATTGTATTTCAATATATGTTGTATTAAAACATACTTCATTGAATTTAATAAATGAATATATACAAGTTTAAAAAAGAGTAGTTGTCTCTTTTTATTTCAGCCTAAAACAAACATCAAATTATTTAAAAAAAAAAATTAATAACCCCTCGAACAAGTTCAATATTAAATGAGCTACATCAGGCCCCAGTATCACGAAAAAACTCACGTTGAGATTTTAATGACTCAAAATTTCTTTATCAAAGAGCAAACAAAATAATAGGTATTCTTTTACATTATATAGAAAATTAGTAGAGTTTGTTGTTATCTTTTAACTCAAGATTTCAAATATTTTCTCTAATATAATTTATTTTACCAAGATTTAAGAAAATGAATTTGAGATGGACTCATATATTTCAGATCCGACTCGAATACATTTTCAACATTATTTTGCAATCAACTGTAGTTTTTCACAATAAATTTTCACAATAGCAGAGCGTCTGACTTAAAAACTGAAGGTCCTGGGTTCAAGCCCCGAACTGGCTGGACTTTTTCCTTTGGTGACCTGTTACATCTGGCTACCAACGTAAATAACCTATGGTTTAATATGGCTACTGATATAGAACCTCGAGATTATTTATACAATTTTCTCTGTGACTCTAAGAATTCGGGCCGGATTCTAAATTAGGATGGGGTATATTACGTAGCCGGGTATATTGTGACAAATCGACTGGTAAAACCATGTGGCATGGTAGCTCAGTGGTAGAGTGTTTTCCTCGTAAGCGAAAGGCCCTGGGTTCGAGTCCCGGGCGAGCCGCAGCTTTTTAACCACCCTGTGACATAATTTAAAACTCATATTTTGATATTAAAAACAACAGCGTACTCAACTCACAATACCTAGATGCACTTTTCGCTGGAAATTCCCTGCCTTTTGCCATGAGCAACTGAAAGGCATCAACTGCATTTTTTGTTGCCGATTCTGCGCATGCTTTGATTGTACTGAGTAGACTTGACGCATTGTCATCATTACACTTCAGATAGAGTGACTTGATGCCAAAACTGGCCAGTTCTCATACACATAAATTTGTGTCGAGTGAGGTGTTTGCTGAATTGTCATCTGGGTTTACATAATTGGACTCAGAAACTGTGAAAGTAGGGCCAAATTTCTCGAAATTTCCGTTGGGTTTCACACCGTGATATTCAGAAAAAAAATCAATTGCTTAACGTGGGTACAGTTATTTTTCATTCCAGGAAAATGTCTGCATTTGTCAAACGTAACCAGCAGTAAACTTGTTGCCATGTCGTTAAAATTAGGGACATCTGACAATGATTTTTTCCAAAAAACATTGTCACCGTGTGGACACAATCGTGAACGTTCTGCCAATCCCGTCATTCTTCGGGATCCCGCGAAGCAGTGTACGAGATGTTGCGAATGCGTGTGGACACCTGCATCGGTAGACGCTTTATTGACATGCGTTTCAAGTATCGGGACGACTAATTACCGGAAAGATTTATATTATGCGGAAAGATAAAAAAAGAGCAAAAACGATCGAACATATTTTTTGTTACAAAAACGGTGAAAAAAAACTGTAGGGTCGGCGG
This sequence comes from Cyrtodaria siliqua, assembly GCA_037043455.1. NCBI lineage: Eukaryota > Metazoa > Mollusca > Bivalvia > Adapedonta > Hiatellidae > Cyrtodaria > Cyrtodaria siliqua. The sequence goes on from JAWPHD010006100.1 coordinate 41,397, forward strand.
AAAAAAAGAGGGTCGGTCGGATTAGCGGAAACAGAGAATTCATTTTGTTTGGCCAAACCTTGTCATTTCATATGGCAAAATGCACCCACTCCATGTGCCTTATGAAAACCTGCGCTTGTGCAAAAACACCAACGGGTCATTTTACAGAAGATAACAAACATATACATAGTCAGTATACCAACATACAGATAAACGATTTGCTTCAAGTAACGCATGTGTGAACCGGGTAAAATAATACGAATATGGCGGTAATATTATATACTGTAGCTCCGTAATGGAGGGATGGCAGTCTTAATTTCACGGTGTCCTATTAGTTACATATTTAGACATCATTATTAACAATTATTTGAATGGGTGAACGCAACCTGTTTTTGATTACATTACTATTTTTTATAATACACTGAGCAAAATTTCTAATTACTCACTTTTGTATCTTAGCTAATTTTCATATTTTAAATAGACTTAGAATAGGTGTGTGATAAGTATTTTATTATGACCAATAGTTTGTAAAAAAAAAAAGAAGTTTAAACTGTTACATCTTTTGAGAGCTGCCCTCCCTTTATATGAAAACATGAAATGTGCTGATAAAACACAATAGCATGAATCAAAATCCGCTTAAAGATATAAACTTCTTAAAATTGGTATGACATAATATAAAAGAACCATACAAGTTTGACCCATTTTCCGTCTATAATAAAATGAAACAGGGAAATTTTTTAACTGAATATCTTTTGAAATTCAGGTAACTGTAATTGAGCATTAACATTAAACATTTCGTAGAGGAAATGCTAGTAAAACCTGATGTCAAAATAATTTAAATTTGGCATATTTTAGAATTAGGACCACTGAAAGCTGCACTAATTCGAAATACTTAAAAAAAAATCATATGTGCCCAGTTATAATTTATTTTTAAGAAAACACACCGACTTGAAAGCTTTAAAATGTGTTCATGCAATCAGAGCAGACGATTTAAACTCGTTATTTTGCAGTTCAACCGTATCTCTGATCAGGCGTAAAATACACAAAACACTGAACATATTACTGACATATTCTTAGGTTGGTACTTAGGAATTTTGAGTAGAACATTCTGCGCCAGGAATATATATTTAAAGGGGTTGGTGCGCTATTTTTAAACAAGGTTCATTTAAAAGAGCTCTGAAAAACTTGAAAAAAAAGCTGAAAGAATTATCAAAATGCTATGAAAAATAAAGGAGATATGATCTATTGAAAATTTCCAAAGAAATACAAATGGAGGATGCCATCTTGGAATGATGACGTCATCTCGCCTTTTAACCGTATTTGGCATATTGACAAAATGTATTTTAAAGCAAAGAAAATCACTGCAAATGAAAAACAAGCATACAATTTATACATTTTACAACTGTATATTTATTTTTAATCAATTTGCAGTGATTTTCTTTGCTTTAAAGTATATTATTTGCCAAAATTAGGAGTGGGGTCGCACCCTTAAGAAATGAAACTGGTCGATATGAAAATCTAAGAGAAAGTCAACGCTTCTGTCCCTTTTTTGCTCAAGAGGATGAGGATGAAAAATATGCTATTTGAAAGTGTAGCATGTATGTTGACATCAGAAAGGTCTTGTTCGACAAGGAATATTCTTTATATCCGGATTTTGTAAATTTAAACGATATAGATAAAATGATTTACGTGTTTTCCAACAAGGCGATGATTCGATTATGTGCCAAAACCTGTTTTAACATTCTTCAAAAACGGAATGCTGTTTTACATAAATAGTAAATAGTAGTTCTGTGAAAATTATAAAGCATGTTGTCTGTTACACAATTCAGGGTATATAATATACCTATTATTTACATAAATATATATATTTTTAATACAGGTTTTGTTTGCTGTGGTATTTCATTCTATTGTTTTATTTATCACATTCAGGCATCTATGTTTTAAATATAAATAAAAAGTAAATATGGAATGCATATAATCGTTTATGTCTACAATCATAATTTTAGAAATCATAATTTTAGAAATCATAATATATGTCTTTTATGGTGTATTAAGCGTGGCGACTGCCCTATCTAATATAACCATGGTTGAAATATAACAAGAAAAGTATAACGCATGCGTTATATGTAGACGATTTTTAATAATGGGTTAGTTTGTGGAGGCTTTGTTCAAGTCACATACCTGTAGTCGTCGATATTGAGATGACAGGAAGGTAAAGTGAAGAATTAAAATATATTGTATGAATACAGATACGTTTGGTATACATTATTATACATGTTAAAGGGAACATATTCAAGTATTTTCAATTAAACGATTTACACCTGAGCTATTACAAAGGGAATTTCAGTGACCATGCTACAATATAATATAAAAGTCGTATTTACTTAATTTTACAAGTGATTATCATATGGGCCCTATTTATGTTCATGTTTTAGTTGTATTCAGGCTCAAACCCGCTTCGGATTTGCCGTTAAGGCATGCAACTTTGCATGTTAAATGAATTACAAGTGATCTTATAGAAAATATTTAACTTCTTTACTTCTTTACTTCATTATAATACTCAAATATAAATGGGTGCCGAAACGTCTAGGGTAAAATTAAAATAGATCACACAGACGCAAAAATCTGTGAATTGTCTGCATTTATTAATAAGCATTTTTCATACACTGATCATTGGGACCCTGCTTTAATTAGACTAATATACTATATACACAATAGTTTTCGTCTAGAAAAAAGTCTATGCGATTGATCCTTTTGGGGTATTGCTTCAGTAGGGAGTCTGATGACCAATCGCGTAAGTTAAATGTCTATCATATTGTTTTACTGTTGTAAATGATTAATTGCTTATAGTCTCTTACAGTTCTTTTAGAATGACATAGTTAAAAGCATGTGTAATGTTTTATTGTATAGACGATTGTACTATGACGAGACTTTAATAAACTATAAAACTATTTGTATTCTGCATTTGTTTAATCACTATTTTGTAATTATGAAAATGATATAGAGCAACGATTTTGCATATTATTAACTGTTGATTATATTGCACGAATAATATGTTTTAAACCTATGGTAGAATAACAAAGAAATGATTGAAAACGTAGACTTTTATTTAATTATATGCAAGCAGGTTTTAAGTCAAATTCTAATACACCCGCACTATATAGCCTAGTTTAAAATATCTCGTTATATTCAACGATATATCACTGTAACGTTTGCAACGTTAGGAGAATAAGCAAGGCAATGCGAAAGGAGAGTAAGCAAAGCAATGCGAACGATTTCAGATGTGTGCGTTATTTTCACATTTTAGGGGTATTATACTTGAAATAGAACATCGTTTACGGTGAATTATCGAGTAATATATCACGGTTTGTCGTTCAATTGTAAACAATAATTTCCGTTTCAATTGTAAACAAATATTTCACTCGCACCTCGGGCTCGTGAAATTATTGTAATTTTTGTTTACAACTGAACTCCAAACCGTGATATATTACACGATAATTCACCGTAAATAATGTTATATTTCTTAAATGAAACATGATTAATAACTCGAGACGCTAGTTTGGATGTGATTCAGTTCTAAGCCAAGATTCGGTGTAATGATTAAATAATGAGATTAACGTGAGTTTTTGCCCATTGTTCTAAAATTGCAAACAATAACTAATAGTGAGTGTCTAACGCGTCCAACAGTTTCTGACGGATTGTCATGAACATTTACTGTATGCCAAGTTTCTCATATCGTTTTAGTTACGATAGCTCAAGCATTACAGGAGTTATTACCCTTTGTTTCTTTTAATTTGGTATCAATATACATTGTCTCATTCAACTATTTTTGACATATTGTCATGGAACCGTTTCAGGATGACACCATATGGTTTTAGCTTTATCATTACAGTCAAGTGGATATTAATAGAAATATGAACCTTTGTACTTTTCATTTTTCGGCATAATTGCTTATTTATTTAACTCATTCCATTTGCTAAAATGGATTATTTGAAAACTTTGTATAGGATATCATGACATGTGCATATCGTTTCAGTGTTACAATAAGACGAAATTTACAAGACTAGTTGCCTTTTATTATTTAAAATGCATACATACATGTCTTACTTTTCAAACTCAGGTTTTGAATTTTCTCATGCTTATAATGTATCACACCAACACGAGCATACATACTGTTTTGGGCTTTTTTTTAGAAAAGGCATTAGTGTCCGCGAACACATTTCTAGTTGATTGTTTCTTAAGACCAGATGTATGCTTTTGTTAACATAATAAAGGTAGCGGTAGAGTAGATAAAAGTAGTGGTATAGAGCTCTATAAAAACAAGCTTCCCTTCCCGCGAATGTTCACATCGAGTCACATAGTATAGTAATACGCGATGAGCAGATCTATACGAGTTTAATAAATCAATACTTAATAGGCAAGATTGTCAGATAGTACTTATCACATAACTAAAACATTCGTGCATTTATTAATGTAGCTGCCTATATAATTATATTTATATAAATATATATATTATATGTGGAGAACATTTTGTACTAACAACTTACTAACAGATTCGAACGCGCAGCCCTAGAATACCAACCTCGACATAGTGCCACACCCAAGAGACATAGTGCCACACCCAATAGACATAGTGCCAATAGACATAGTGCCACGCCCAATAGCAGAAGCCTTAGACCACTCGGTCACCTAGTCAACCTAAACAGTTTGATTTAGGTGAATGGGTCATACAAAGGTCTTACTGTTGGGTCATACAAAGGTCTTACTGTTGGGTCATACAAAGGTCTTACTATTGAACACGTCGTATATCTTCGGACCTTGCCGTCAAATAACGCATTACATGATTATCCCCTCAAGTACCGAACACTATATAACCTTACATGTGTTGACAATGACGTAGAACACCATACAAACAGACACTATATATCGTCCTACACTATGTAAATATCACATCCTCTTGAGGGTGCCAGTGGATATTAAGAACCCGAGAATGTAATCGCCTCGGTCGACATTATGATTTCGAGGGTTGATAATATCCACTGACTGGCACCCTCAAGAGGATGTGATATTTATGTTATTATACCGAACACATACTTCTAATATACTAATATACTCGATAATGAAGAAAAAAGTGTTGTTGTTGTTGAAAAAACCTATTTTTAGAACTGAGCTTTTCAAAAAGCTAGCTGGCTGATATTTTGCACTATCACCCGCTTTGAAGCGTTGAGGGTGATAGCGCGAAATATCAACCCGGCAGGGTATGGGGATTTTACATGGAGTGTTTACAGTGAGGTATACTAATATAAACTATATAGATTGACTGTATAGGTACATGAGGTTATAAGCATGTAATGTGAATTCTCTATCATATACCTACATGGTCTATGGTTACTGTTATTTGACGGAAAGGTCCGAAGATAGTCGACGCGTTCAACAGTAAGAGCTTAGTATGACCCGTTCAGCAACATCAATACATTTAGGTTGATCAGGCGGTCGAGTGGTCTAAGGCGTTAAGTGATAAATACATTCTCCACATATGATATTTGATATTTGTACTTTATATGATATTTAATGTTTCTACTTTTATCTTATATATCCTATGTTATTATGAATTTAATTCTCTTATCTAGCTGTCTGTCTGTCTGCCTGTCTGTCTCTATCTATGTCCGTTGTCGTATAAGCCGTAATTTGCTTCTGTCTTCTCCGTACGACACCAAACAACATCACTGCATCGTCATTTTTCGTAATCCGATACTTTAAACGGTTGTGGAAATTGACGTGTCACGACAGCTAAACGGAAATGACCGAATGATGATTCGTATTCACTTGCATATTTATTAGACTAGTGTATTAGTGTATTAGTATTATGCATTGTGTATTATGGTTTTATTACACTGTCACACCACAAGGTTTGTAATAACATTAAGTATGTAGCTTATGAAAGACAAACTGTGTTTGTTTTTTATTTTCCAGATTCATGTACTAAGCAAATTCCAGACATCGATGCGGATGACTTCCAATACATCCGCTTTATTTATCAAAAACGACATGGGTGGTGCTCAGAAAAGGATATGGAATGGAACAAAAATACAAACATACTGTGTATATATGGTCAAATGTTGTGCGAGCAAGTGATAAAAATCGCAGACGACAAATATAGAGATTCTCTGCAATTGAAAGGAAACACATTCAAACAGGCCGTTGAAGTAATTGAAAATACCCCCGAAAATCTGAAATACCAAGATGTCCTTGCCATTCCAAAGGAAAAGACTAACACAGTTATCATTATGTCACTGGATTCAGCTAACGCTCTAAACTTCAAACATTTCCTTCAACTAAAGACGGGTATAAAGAAACCGAGCATGCGTCGTCGTGACCGGAATTCGCGTAAAGGGAACAAGGACAATCTTAAATGTTCCGAATGGACATACTACATAACATACGAAAAGATTGAAGTGTTTGTCGGTAAATCTGATATACTCGAACTTGATGGAAAAGTAGAATGTTTTGTTAATCCGACAAATGCAAAGTTAGACCACATAGGACAAGTGTCTGTGGCGCTGCTTGGAAAGGCTGGGGATAGTTACGCTGAAGCATGCGGAAGACATGACGGCGTAACAATGACAAACTGTGTAGTAACTCGCGGTGGAGATCTCAAAACAAAATACGTCGTGCATGCTGTTTGTCCAACGAAGAATAAATACGCTTTAAGGTCGAGAAGTCTTGAGAATGACATATTTGAAACCGTCTTTAATTGTCTGGAAAAAGCTGAGACACGACATATCACTTCTATCGCATTTCCTTTCATATCGTCAGGTAAGTTTTAAATGTGTTTTGTTTTGTTTATATTTTCGCTTAAAGAGCACGCTACAATGGCTCTATTGTCACACATTTGACTGATTAACGACATTTGAAAAATATAACACAACGGATTTAAAAAATGTTTTCGGGGACATTAGTCAAATGTAACCATAATGTTATATGGAAATATGCATTGCGCTCGATAACTTCGAAACCTTAACTTAAACACTCATGAAACGTCATAGTCATCATATTCGTATTGACTCTTTGTGCAGAAAAAAGGAGGCCCAAGATGCACAAGAGGGAATGTATCGCACTACTGACTGCAGGGTGTCCAGGGTAATATATCTCAATGCCAAATTAAAGTTATATCTTGTTTGACAAATTTGATGGAATCAAGTGAAAAACAAAGCTACCATGCTCTTAATTTTTAAAAACTTAACTGAGATTTTATTATTTTATTGAAATAAAAGAAGAATATTATTTTCAATAAAAGAATAAAAGCTCAGTAAACCTCTTAAAAAATTTAAGAGCATGGTTGCTTTGTTTTTCACATTATTCCACAAAATTTGTCAAACAAGATATAACTTTGTCAATAAGATCTATACTAAAGGAAAAAAGAAACGCAACTCTGCATGAATAATCAAATATCTTGGCGTGCATCATATATCTTGACGTGCATTAACTAAAATCAATAATTTTTATTTCAATACTCAGTATTAAGGTCTGATATTAATTGTGTGAATCTGAGTGTCGGATAAACGCTCATAAGCCAAATCAAGCATTACGTCACATAACGCAGGCAACATATACCAACAATGTATTCGGTCCTGGCAATTATTCAGTTGTTAGGAGGACCCCTTATGTTCACGGTGGTTTCACAATGGTTTCACGGCGGTTTTTGCAGGGGAGCGGAAGCGCTGACTTAAGTGCTTGAGACGAAACTACGCGTAATCTTGATGTGACATAACACACGGACGTCCTTGTTTAGGACGGTTGCTGGTCAATACAATCTCTCTCAGACGTTAAAATAGTATTGTAACGGTGCATTTATGCACGCCAGGATGGACAGACATTATACACTGAGAAATTTCGTTCAACAGCTATCTGACGGTGCCTTCACGCTCCGCTTTACGTAAACGTGGCATGAAGAAAACCTTACTAAATTTGACAAAAACGTTGGATTCTTGATAAATGATGTCTTGCGACAAAATTAAGACAGTGGCATGTGTTCCAGAGTACATATACTACGACCTGTGCATCAAATGCATCTGTTAAATTTTGTATTTCATGCTTTACTTAAGAATTATTTTCAAAATGTAATAGGGTGGAGGTATCGGTGACGATTTGCCATCAGTGGTAAACTAACAAGAGATTATTTGAACAAATAACACTTTATATTTACTGTTGCGTTTCTTTTTTCCTTAAGTATATTACCATGGACTCCATGAAGCCAGTAGAGCGATAAAGCCCTCTTGAGCCTTTTGTTATTTTTTATTATAGTACGTTTGACAATCTATATTTCATTTATCGATATAATGATGACGTTGTAATCTTTGCTTATTTATTAATTTATGAAATATTGACATGTTTCGGTCGTTCTGTCTGGTGTTTCTGTATCAGCCAATCAGAAACGATACCATAATTTTGGTAAAATGGACGCCGCTTATCTTTTTAGAAGAAATCTTCTAGATGGTTGTCTTAAAAAAAGCAGGGAATGTAGATAGATATAAACGGGTCCTGAGAAAAGCAAGCGTCGCAGATGATTTAGACTAGGAATTTCATGGGTACATTACCCTTGCTGAGAGAAGGAACCCTATTGATTTTGGGGTCAACAAATCAAATGTCAAGTTCGCCATGACCTTATATGGAAATACACATTCCGCTTATTAATAACATCGAGAGCATAATATCCACATTCGTGAAATTGCATTGCCCTAGATGAGAAAAAGAGCCTTACTGTTTTTTGTGAGTAGGTCAACGGTCAAGATCCTTATAATCACGCATTCCGCCAATCAATAATTTCAAACCCACAACACCCTAACTCATGGAACGGCATATGTACATTGCTCTTGATGCAATGAGAAACCCTGTTGTATTTGAGGTCAGTACGCCTTGACTTTAGTCGGAAATATGCATTCCACGCAAAAACGTCGAAGTACACACACACACATGGAATTTTATAGAACCCTTGCTCTTGGTGAGAGGAGGAACGCTATTGATTTTGGGGTCAGGTCGCCTTGACTTTAGTCGGAGATATGCATTCCACGCAAACACTTCAAAAACATAACACACTCTTGAAACTTCATAGGTACATTGCTCTGGTTGCAAAAATAAACCCTATTATCTTTGGGGTCAATTTATCAAAGGTCAAAGTCGCCATGACCTAATTTGGTAATACGTATTCTACAGGAAGCTTCAAAGCCATAAACCCAAACTCATGAATATTCATAGAATGTCCTTATTAAGAGAAGGTACTCTATTGTTTTCTTGGATCAGTAGGTCAAGGTTACCATGGCCTTATATGGAAATAAACATTCCGCGGACTGGAAATTCGCACTCTGCGCGATAACTTGAAAACCTAAAATCCACGCTCATGAAACTTCATAGGTACATTGCCCTAGGAGATAGGAGGAACACTGTTGTTTTGGAGTCATGAAGTCAAAGGTCAAGGTCACCATGGTCTCATATGGAAATGTGCATTCCTAGTGACAGATTTGAAAGCATAACACTCACAATGCATATCCCTCGGTGTGAGGTGGAACCATTTTGTTTCTTGGGATCAGGAGGTTTAATATCAATGTTGATATGACATCATGTGACAACATCCTTATAAACTTCATTAGGACGTTTTTCTTGGTCAAAGGAAAGGAGGAACCTTTTGCTTTCTGGATTATTAGGCCAAAGGTCAAGGTCGCCTTGATCGCATATAGATATGCATATTCCAAACAATAACTCCAGGAGTTTAACACCTACATTCTTGAAAAGTCATAGGTATATCTTTCTTGGTAATAGAAGGAACACTATTATTTTTGGTGTTAGTAAGTAAAAGATCACATGACCACATATAAATACATCTATACATATTCCATATGATAGCTGCTACAGATAACACCCACACGTATTAAACTTCATAGTACATTGCCCTTGGTGAGAAGAGAACGCATGTTGCTTTTGGGTTTAGTAGGTCATTCAAGTCAGAATCATGAGAAACATTTCCCCATTGTATAAATAGTACCCATGTTAAAACAATGACTCCTAATACTCTTGGGTTAGTAGATCTTAGGAGGTTCAGGTCACATTAACGCGATCATGAAAAACGCTTTCTGCGCCTGCAATTTAGTTAATAATAGAATTACAAGCTTGAAACTACGGTGTCCTGTTAGGGCCATATTACCATCGCATCTTACCATCGACCATCGCATCTTACCATCGACCTAGGTCGATGGTCGATGGTAAGATGCGATGGTAAGATGCGATGGTCGATGGTAAGATGCGATGGTAAGATGCGATGGTCGATGGTAAGATGCGATGGTAACATAGCCCTAACAGGACACCGTATGAAACGGCCCCTATTGATTTCATGGCTAGTAAATTAAATCAGAGATCTAAGAAGTAGAGTTGGGTATTTACTCAAATATCATATAATCTCGTATGGCACAAGGTAAAACTGCAAAGTCTGGTTCTTAAATTTCCCTTCTTACATTAAGACCGGTTGGTTTGAGACTTCTGATGCGAAAAATGACAAATCATATACAGCTCCAAATTTCAGCAAAACTACAACAACAACAACAACAACAGGAAGTAGCATATAAAAGGCCATAGTCAGATATTGTATATAACATTTGTTGATATTTTTAGTAAACATAGAAATATTTTGAAAATACCACTGCATTCCAAACATAAAGGTATTTAAGTTGAGACTATTTGCAGACTGTTGGTTTAAGAAATGACAATTTCTATACAGTTAAAAATAAATGTGCATATGTGAAATTTCAAGTAAGCATCCGTTGAAAATCTCTGGTTTATTACGTCTCTGGTTTATTATCAAGGTCACTTTCACCTGATCATGAACAATTTCCCCCGGCTGTAATTCGTTGAATGTGTGACCTATAAAACTTTATACAAATAGTGCTCTTCGTTAAACAACAACCTGACACCTCGTAAATGCTTTTTTAACATAAACACCTTACAAAAAGTGTGCATACTGTCAAGTTAGGCGGCGCTCTTGATAGTCTATTTTTTTCCGGATTTTCTGCAACCCAAAACAGATATTAGTATGTAGTTATGGTATTTTTATACCAATTCGGGGGCAAAAAAACTGCAGAAAACAATTATTCGATGTTATGCTCGTCTAATGGTATGTATGCAAACTGTTGTAGCCTGTGTGCTCAAATAATGCTTAATATACACCTGTAATGGTGATATTGGGGCTTATTTATATAAATAAACGTTTTTGTCATGCAGACATGCACTTTTCTGTCTGATAAAGGGGTGATCTAATACTTTTTGGTTTATTCGGCACTGACTCATAATGCCTTAATTTTAGTATCAAGTTTTTAAAGCACGAACACGCAGAATATCTCGGCAAAGCCTCGACGTTCTTTGTTTTCTAAGCCTAGCCTATACATAAACTTGGTAGTTAAAGACATAATTATAGAATTTATTGAATGTACATAGTATGTACCGACTTGTTGATTAATGTTATAAAAACACCTCCCACTGGTTCTATGTGAATCAACGCAAACTAATGTTGTTTTTATTTCATTTCAGGTAACGGAAATGTACCTATTGATGTATGCAGCAAACAATACGCGGCAGCCATTTTAGAATTTAGTAGAAAAAGAAAGAACGTGTATGCATGCAATAAAATTTACTTTGTCGATATCTGTAGTGACCACGTTCAGAGATTGACATCCGTTTTCACGCAATCTCTTCCGCAAAGAGAGTCACAATTGTTGGAGATCCCGACTGATTATGACATATTACCTACTCGAAAAACTGAATCGACACCATTTGAGACACAAACCAACGACAATGCAATATGCACCTCTGATGATCCAGACCAAGACCCAGACCAAGACTACTGCAATTTATTAGATGATCAGGTTGACGCTGGATACTCTGTAATAGGCGATGTGCAACAGGAATTTGAATATGCAGATAGCGAGACATTCGAAGAAGGATATTGCCCGTGTGTTGAAGAAGATGGCTATTCTACAACTAAGAACAGTAGATATCAATGCATCGCCCAGAAAGAAGAACAGTCTGAGTCAATCGAAGCTGATGAAGTCGATGTAACAGGCGGTATTGACTGCGGACATGAAAATACAAATTATAGCACAGATGCCGATAACCGTAGGGAATGCCTTTCTGTACATGCCGTTAACCCTGCTCTACCCATAAATAAACATGGGGATGAAGTATTGAAAAACACAACATCAGATGCCCCTAAACCAATCATTTCTCCAGATGATGAAGCGGTGGAACAAGTTAAGAATGAACATCCAACCATACTCCTTAACGAAGCTCAGCAATCTGAATCAGTCGAAACTGACGCCGTATTGAGAGAAGGAACTGTCGATATAACACGCGCCATTGAAGATAGACAAGAAATGTCTAAGACACCCAATGATAAAGTAACCCCTAACACGGCGGAACTCGTTAAACATGTATATTCTATCATACACATTAATGCCTGTGATGTACATATATACAAAGGTGATATAAGAAACAGTTCTGTAGATGCAATTTTGTGTCCAGAAGATTTAAAATGTCCTTGTGGAGGACACGGGCTGATGGCTGCCGCCTTGAAAGCTACATTTAGATATTCCTTCAAAGAAGAGAAGCTTCAGAAGTTGACGAAACATCCTTTTAAGAAACTGAAACCCACCGCAGTCACAGCCATTACCAAGGACGGTAACAAAGACGGTAGAACGGTAAGATTTCTGGTGCACCTTGCGACACCTTTCTGGCACACTGAATCCGACTCCGATTTAGTATCCGATTCGACAGCAAGTGAAAACAAAAAACAAATATTTGAACATCAACTACATGTTCGAATAAAAGAGGCATTTGAGAAGGTTGAAAAGTGCAACAAGAAAAGACGCATACGATCTATTGCCTTTCCCTTAATGGGTATCGGTACGTATGACATTGTTAATTAATGTATTGCTTTCTGCATGGGAGCAGTTACCTGTAAATTACCTCACTTCTACCCGTATCAGTTACCTGTAAATTACCTCACTTCTACCCGTATCAGTTACCTGTAAATTACCCAACTTCTACCCGTATCAGTTACCTGTAAATTACCTCACTTCTACCCGTATCAGTTACCTGTAAATTACCCCACTTCTAGTCGTATCAGATACCTGTAATTACCGCACTTCTACCCGTATCAGTTACCTGTAATTACCTCACTTCTACCAGTATCAGTTACTTTTAAATTACCTCACTTCAACCCGTACAAGTTACTTGTAAATTACCTCACTTCTACCCGTATCAGGTAATCTACCCGTATCAGTTACCTGTAATTACCTAACATCTACCCGTATCAGTTACCTGTAATTACCTCACTTCTACCCGTATCAGTTACCTGTAGATTTCCTCACTTCTACCCGCATCAGTTACCTGTAATTACCTCACTTCTACCCGTATCAGTTACCTGTAATTACCTCACTTCTACCCGTATCAGTTACCTGTAATTACCTCACTTCTACCCGTATCAGTATCAGTTACCTGTAATTACCTCACTTCTACCCGTATCAGTTACCTGTAATTACCTCACTTCTACCCGTATCAGTTACCTGTAATTACCTCACTTCTACCCGTATCAGTTACCTGTAATTACCCCACTTCTATCCGTATCAGTTACCTGTAATTACCTCACTTCTACCCGTATCAGTTACCTGTAATTACCTCACTTTTACCCGTATCAGATACATGTAAATTACCTCACTTCTACCCGTATCAGTTACCTGTAAATTACCCCACTTCTACCCGTATCAGTTACCTGTAATTACCTCACTTTTACCCGTATCAGATACATGTAAATTACCTCACTTCTACCCGTATCAGTTACCTGTAAATTACCTCACTTCTACCCGTATCAGTTACCTGTAATTACCTCACTTCTACCCGTATCAGTTACCTGTAAATTACCCCACTTCTACCCGTATCAGTGACCTGTAAATTACCTCACTTCTACCCGTATCAGTTACCTGTATTTACCCTCACTTCTACCCGTATCAGTTACCTGTAAATTACCTTCACTTCTACCTCGTATCAGTTACCTGTAATTACCTCACTTCTACCCAGTATCAGTTACCTTTAAATTACCCCCACTTCTACCCGTATCAGTGACCTGTAAATTACCTCACTTCTACCCGTATCATGTACCTGTTATTACCTTACTTCTACCCGTATGAGTTACCTGTAATTACCTCACTTCTACCCGTATCAGTTACCTGTAATTACCTCACTTCTACCCGTATCAGTTACCTGTAATTACCTCACTTCTACCCGTATCAGTTACCTGTAATTACCTCACTTCTACCCGTATCAGTATCAGTTATCTGTAATTACCTCACTTCTACCCGTATCAGTTACCTGTAATTACCTCAGCTTCTACCCGTATCAGTTACCTGTAATTACCTCACTTCTACCCGTATCAGTTACCTGTAATTAGCCCACTTCTATCCGTATCAGTTACCTTAGTAATTACCTCACTTCTACCCGTATCAGTTACCTGTAATTACCCTCACTTTTACCCGTATCAGATACATGTAAATTACCTCACTTCTACCCGTATCAGTTACCTGTAAATTACCTCACTTTTACCCGTATCAGTTACCTGTAATTACCTCACTTCTACCCGTATCAGTTACGCTGTAAATGTACCCCACATCTACCCGTATCAGTCGACCTGTAAATTACCCTCACTTCTACCCGTATCAGTTACCGTAATTACCTCACTTCTACCCGTATCAGTTACCTGTAATTACCTCACTTCTACCCGTATCAGTTACCAGTAAATTACCCTCACTTCTACCCGAATCAGTTACCTGTAATTACCTCACTTCTACCCGTATCAGTTACCTGTAATTACCTCACTTCTACCCGTATCAGTTACCTGTAATTACCTCACTTCTACCCGTATCAGTTACCTGTAATTACCTCACTTCTACCCGTATCAGTTACCCGTAATTACCTCACTCTCTACCACGTATCGTCGTTATCTGTAAATTACCTCACTCTTACCCGTATCAGTAACCTGTAAATTACCCCACTACCTGTAAATTACCTCTCTTCTACCACGTATCATTAACCTGTAAATTACCCCACTTCTACCCATAATCAGTAACCTCTGTAAATTACCCCACTTCTACCCGTATCAGTAACCTGTAAATTACCTCACTTCTACCTCGTATCAGTTACCTGTAATTACCTCACTTCTACCCGTATCAGTAACCCGTAATTACCTCTCACTTCTACCCGTATCATTTACCTGTAATTATCACACTTCTACCCGTATCAGTAAATTACCCTACTTCTACAAGTATCAGTTACCTGTAAATTACCTCACTTCTACCCGTATCAGTAACCTGTAAATTAACCCACTTCTACCCGTATCAGTTACCTGTAAATTACCCCACTTTTACCCGTATCTTTTACCTGTAAATTACCTCACTTCTACCTGTATCAGTTACCTGTAATTACCCCACTTCTACCCGTATCAGTTACCTGTAAATTACCTCACTTCTACCCGTATCAGTTACCTGTAAATTACCCCACTTCTACCCGTATCAGTAACCTGTAAATTACCCCACTTCTACCCGTATCAGTTACCTGTAATTACCTCACTTCTACCCGTATCAGTAACCCGTAATTACCTCACTTCTACCCGTATCATTTACCTGTAATTATCACACTTCTACCCGTATCAGTAAATTACCCTACTTCTACAAGTATCAGTTACCTGTTAATTACCTCACTTCTACCCGTATCAGTAACCTGTAAATTAACCCACTTCTACCCGTATCAGTTACCTGTAAATTACCCCACTTTTACCCGTATCTTTTACCTGTAAATTACCCCACTTCTACCCGTATCAGTTACCTGTAATTACCCCACTTCTACCCGTATCAGTTACCTGTAATTACCCCACTTCTACCCGTATCAGTTACCTGTAATTACCTCACTTCTACCCGTATCAGTTACCTGTAAATGCCTCACTTCTACCCGTATCAGTTACCTGTAATTACCCCACTTCTACCGTATCAGTTACCTGTAATTACCTCACTTCTACCCGTATCAGTTACCTGTAATTATCCCACTTTACCCGTATCAGATACCTGTAATTATCCCACTTATACCCGTATATGTTACCTGTAATTACCTCACTTCTACCCGTATCAGTTACCTGTAATTATCTCACTTCTACCCGTATCAGTAAATTACCCCACTTCTACCCGTATCAGTTACCTGTAAAATTACCTCACTCCTACCCGTATCAGTTACCTGTAATTACCCCACTTATACCCGTATCAGTTACCTGTAAATTACCCCCACTTCTACCCGTATCAATTACCTGTAAATTACCCCCTTTTACCCGTATCAGTTACCTGTAAATTACCCCACTTCTACCCATATCAGTTACCTGTAATTACCCTGCTTCTACACGTATCAGTTACCTGTAATTACCCCACTTCTACCCGTATCAGTTACCTGTAATTATCTCACTTCTACCCGTATCAGTAAATTACCCCACTTCTACCCGTATCAGTTACCTGTAAAATTACCTCACTCCTACCCGTATCAGTTACCTGTAATTACCCCACTTATACCCGTATCAGTTACCTGTAAATTACCCCACTTCTACCCGTATCAATTACCTGTAAATTACCTCCTTTTACCCGTATCAGTTACCTGTAAATTACCCCACTTCTACCCATATCAGTTACCTGTAATTACCCCACTTCTACACGTATCAGTTACCTGTAATTACCCCACTTCTACCCGTATCAGTTACCTGTAATTATCTCACTTCTACCCGTATCAGTAAATTACCCCACTTCTACCCGTATCAGTTACCTGTAATTACCTCACTTCTACCCGTATCAGTTACCTGTAATTACCCCACTTCTATCCGTATCAGTTACCTGTAATTACCCCACTTCTACCCGTATCAGTTACCTGTAAATTACCCCACTTCTACCCGTATCAGTAACCTGTAAATTACCTCACTTCTACCCGTATTAGTTACCTGTAAATTCCCTCACTTCTACCCGTATCAGTTACCTTTAATTACCCCACTTGTACCCGTATCAGTTACCTGTAAATTACCCCATTTCTACCCGTATCAGTTACCTGTAATTACCCCACTTCTACCCGTATCACTTACCTGTAATTACCACACTTCTACCCGTATCAGGTACCTGTAATTACCCCACTTCTACCCGTATCAGTTACCTGTTAATTACCTCACTCTTACCCGTATCAGTAACCTGTAAATTACCCCACTACCTGTAAATTACCTCTCTTCTACCCGTATCATTTACCTGTAAATTACCCCACTTCTACCCATATCAGTAACCTGTAAATTACCCCACTTCTACCCGTATCAGTAACCTGTAAATTACCCCACTTCTACCCGTATCAGTTACCTGTAATTACCTCACTTCTACCCGTATCAGTAACCCGTAATTACCTCACTTCTAACCGTATCATTTACCTGTAATTATCACACTTCTACCCGTATCAGTAAATTACCCTACTTCTACAAATATCAGTTACCTGTAAATTACCTCACTTCTACCCGTATCAGTTACCTGTAAATTACCCCACTTTTACACGTATCTTTTACCTGTAAATTACCCCACTTCTACCCGTATCAGTTACCTGTAATTACCCCACTTCTACACGTATTAGTTACCTGTAATTACCTCACTTCTACCCGTATCAGTTACCTGTAATTATCTCACTTCTACCCGTATCAGTAAATTACCCCACTTCTACCCGTATCAGTTACCTGTAAAATTACCTCACTCCTACCCGTATCAGTTACCTGTAATTACCCCACTTATACCCGTATCAGTTACCTGTAAATTACCCCACTTCTACCTGTATCAATTACCTGTAAATTACCCCCTTTTACCCGTATCAGTTACCTGTAAATTACCCCACTTCTACCCATATCAGTTACCTGTAATTACCCCACTTCTACACGTATCAGTTACCTGTAATTACCCCACTTCTACCCGTATCAGTTACCTGTAATTATCTCACTTCTACCCGTATCAGTAAATTACCCCACTTCTACCCGTATCAGTTACCTGTAAAATTACCTCACTCCTACCCGTATCAGTTACCTGTAATTACCCCACTTATACCCGTATCAGTTACCTGTAAATTACCCCACTTCTACCCGTATCAATTACCTGTAAATTACCTCCTTTTACCCGTATCAGTTACCTGTAAATTACCCCACTTCTACCCATATCAGTTACCTGTAATTACCCCACTTCTACACGTATCAGTTACCTGTAATTACCCCACTTCTACCCGTATCAGTTACCTGTAATTATCTCACTTCTACCCATATCAGTAAATTACCCCACTTCTACCCGTATCAGTTACCTGTAAATTACCTCACTTCTACCCGTATCAGTTACCTGTAAATTACCCCACTTCTACCCGTATCAGTTACCTGTAATTACCCCACTTCTACCCGTATCAGTAACCTGTAAATTACCTCACTTCTACCCGTATCAGTTACCTGTAAATTACCCCACTTCTACCCGTATCAGTTACCTGTAATTACCTGACTTCTACCCGTATCAGTTACCTGTAATTACCTCACTTCTACCCGTATCAGTTACCTGTAATTACCCCACTTCTATCCGTATCAGTTACCTGTAATTACCCCACTTCTACCCGTATCAGTTACCCGTAAATTACCCCACTTCTACCCGTATCAGTAAACTGTAAATTACCTCACTTCTACCCGTATTAGTTACCTGTAAATTCCCTCACTTCTACCCGTATCAGTTACCTTTAATTACCCCACTTGTACCCGTATCAGTTACCTGTAAATTACCCCATTTCTACCCGTATCAGTTACCTGTAATTACCCCACTTCTACCCGTATCAGTTACCTGTAATTACCCCACTTCTACCCGTATCAGTTACCTGTAATTACCTCACTTCTACCCGTATCAGTTACCTGTAAATGCCTCACTTCTACCCGTATCAGTTACCTGTAATTACCCCACTTCTACCCGTATCAGTTACCTGTAATTACCTCACTTCTACCCGTATCAGTTACCTGTAATTATCCCACTTTACCCGTATCAGATACCTGTAATTATCCCACTTATACCCGTATATGTTACCTGTAATTACCTCACTTCTACCCGTATCAGTTACCTGTAATTATCTCACTTCTACCCGTATCAGTAAATTACCCCACTTCTACCCGTATCAGTTACCTGTAAAATTACCTCACTCCTACCCGTATCAGTTACCTGTAATTACCCCACTTATACCCGTATCAGTTACCTGTAAATTACCCCACTTCTACCCGTATCAATTACCTGTAAATTACCCCCTTTTACCCGTATCAGTTACCTGTAAATTACCCCACTTCTACCCATATCAGTTACCTGTAATTACCCAACTTCTACACGTATCAGTTACCTGTAATTACCCCACTTCTACCCGTATCAGTTACCTGTAATTATCTCACTTCTACCCGTATCAGTAAATTACCCCACTTCTACCCGTATCAGTTACCTGTAAATTACCTCACTTCTACCCGTATCAGTTACCTGTAAATTACCCCACTTCTACCCGTATCAGTTACCTGTAATTACCTCACTTCTATCCGTATCAGTAACCCGTAATTACCTCACTTCTACCCGTATCATGTACCTGTAATTATCACACTTCTACCCGTATCAGTAAATTACCCTACTTCTACCCGTATCAGTTACCTGTAAATTACCTCACTTCTACCCGTATCAGTTACCTGTAAATTACCCCACTTCTACCCGTATCAGTTACCTGTAAATTAACCCACTTTTACCCGTATCATTTACCTGTAAATTACCCCACTTCTACCTGTATCAGTTACCTGTAATTACCCCACTTCTACACGTATCAGTAACTGTAATTACCCCACTTCTACCCGTATCAGTTACCTGTAAATTACCTGACTTCTACCCGTATCAGTTACATGTAAATTATCCCATTTCTACCCGTATCAGTTACCTGTAAATTACCCCACTTTTACCCGTATCAGTTACCTGTAAATTACCCAACTTCTACCCGTATCAGTTACCTGTAAATTACCTCACTTCTACCCGTATCAGTTACCGGTAATTTACCCCACTTCTACCCGTATCAGGTACCTGTAAATTACCTCACTTCTACCCGTATCAGTTACCTGTTAATTACCCCACTTCTACCCGTATCAGTTACCTGTAGATACCCCACTTCTACCCGTATCAGTTACCTGTAAATTACCCCACTTCTACCCGTATCAGTTACCTGTAATTACCCCACTTCTACACGTATCAGTTACTGTAATTACCCCACTTCTACCCGTATCAGTTACCTGTAAATTACCTCACTTTTACCCGTATCAGTTACCTGTAAATTACCCAACTTATACCCGTATCAGTTACCTGTAAATTACCTCACTTCTACCCGTATCAGTTACCGATAAATTACCCCACTTCTACCCGTATCACTTACCTGTAATTACCTCACTTCTACCCGTATCAGTTACCTGTAATTACCTCACTTCTACCCGTATCAGTAACCCGTAATTACCTCACTTCTACCCGTATCATTCACCTTTAATTATCTCACTTCTACCCGTATCAGTAAATTACCCTACTTCTACCCGTATCAGTTACCTGTAAATTACCTCAGTTCTACCCGTATCAGTTACCTGTAAATTACCCCACTTCTACCCGTATCAGTTACCTGTAAATAATCTCATTTCTACCCGTATTAGTTACCTGTAAATTACCCCACGTCTAGTCGTATCAGTTACCTGTAATTACCTCACTTCTACCCGTATAAGTTACCTGTAATTACCTCACTTCTACCAGTATCAGTTACCTTTAAATTACCTCACTTCTACCCGCATCAGTTACCTGTAAATCACCTCACTTCTACCCGTATCAGGTAATCTACCCGTATCAGTTACCTGTAATTACCTAACATCTACACGTATCAGTTACCTGTAATTACCTCACTTCTACCCGTATCAGTTACCTGTAAATTACCTCACTTCTACCCGTATCAGTAACTTGTAATTACCTCACTTCTACCTGTATCAGTTACCTGTAATTACCTCACTTCTACCCGTATCAGTTACCTGTAAATTACCCCACTTCTACCCGTATCAGTTACCTTTCATTACCCCCACTTCTACCCGTATCAGTTACCTGTAATTACCTCACTTCTACCCGTATCAGTTACCTGTAATTACCTCAATTCTACACGTATCAGTCACCTGTAATTACCTAACTTCTACCCGTATCAGTTACCTGTAATTACCTCACTTCTACCCATATCAGTTACCTGCAATTACCTCACTTCTACCCGTATCAGTTACCTGTAATTACCTCAATTCTACCCGTATCAGTTACCTGTAATTACCTAACTTCTACCCGTAGCAGTTACCTGTAATTACCTCACTTCTACCCGTATCAGTTACCTGTAATTACCCCACTTCTACCCGTATCAGTTACCTGTAATTACCTCACTTCTACCCGTATCAGTTACCTGTAATTACCCCAACTTTACCCGTATCAGTTACCTGTAAATTACCTCACTTCTACCCGTATCAGTTACCGGTAATTTAGCCCACTTCTACCCGTATCAGTTACCTGTAAATTACCTCACTTCTACCCGTATCAGTTACCTGTTAATTACCCCACTTCTACCCGTATCAGTTACCTGTAGATACCCCACTTCTACCCGTATCAGTTACCTGTAAATTACCCCACTTCTACCCGTATCAGTTACCTGTAATTACCCCACTTCTACACGTACCAGTTACTGTAATTACCCCACTTCTACCCGTATCAGTTACCTGTAAATTACCTCACTTTTACCCGTATCAGTTACCTGTAAATTACCCAACTTCTACCCGTATCAGTTACCTGTAAATTACCTCACTTCTACCCGTATCAGTTACCTGTAAATTACCCCACTTCTACCCGTATCACTTACCTGTAATTACCTCACTTCTACCCGTATCAGTTACCTGTAATTACCTCACTTCTATCCGTATCAGTAACCCGTAATTACCTCACTTCTACCCGTATCATTTACCTGTAATTATCTCACTTCTACCCGTATCAGTAAATTACCCTACTTCTACCCGTATCAGTTACCTGTAAATTACCTCACTTCTACCCGTATCAGTTACCTGTAAATTACCCCACTTCTACCCGTATCAGTTACCTGTAAATTATCTCATTTCTACCCGTATTAGTCACCTGTAAATTACCCCACGTCTAGTCGTATCAGTTACCTGTAATTACCTCACTTCTACCCGTATAAGTTACCTGTAATTACCTCACTTCTACCAGTATCAGTTACCTTTAAATTACCTCACTTCTACCCGCATCAGTTACCTGTAAATCACCTCACTTCTACCCGTATCAGGTAATCTACCCGTATCAGTTACCTGTAATTACCTAACATCTACACGTATCAGTTACCTGTAATTACCACACTTCTACCCGTATCAGTTACCTGTAAATTACCTCACTTCTACCCGTATCAGTTACCTGTAATTACCTCACTTCTACCTGTATCAGTTACCTGTAATTACCTCACTTCTACCCGTATCAGTTACCTGTAAATTACCCCACTTCTACCCGTATCAGTTACCTGTAATTACCCCCACTTCTACCCGTATCAGTTACCTGTAATTACCTCACTTCTACCCGTATCAGTTACCTGTAATTACCTCAATTTTACCCGTATCAGTTACCTGTAATTACCTAACTTCTACCCGTATCAGTTACCTGTAATTACCTCACTTCTACCCATATCAGTTACCTGTAATTACCTCACTTCTACCCGTATCAGTTACCTGTAATTATCTCAATTCTACCCGTATCAATTACCTGTAATTACCTAACTTCTACCCGTAGCAGTTACCTGTAATTACCTCACTTCTACCCGTATCAGTTACCTGTAATTACCCCACTTCTACCCGTATCAGTTACCTGTAATTACCTCACTTCTACCCGTATCAGTTACCTGTAATTACCCCAACTTTACCCGTATCAGTTACCTGTAATTACCCCACTTCTACCCGTATCTGTTACCTGTAATTACCTCACTTCTACCCGTATCAGTTACCTGTAATTATCTCACTTCTACCCGTATCAGTAAATTACCCCACTTCTACCCGTATCAGTTACCTGTAAATTACCTCACTTCTACCCGTATCAGTTACCTGTAAATTACCCCACTTCTACCCGTATCAGTTACCTGTAATTACCTCAATTCTACCCGTATCAGTTACCTGTAATTATCTCACTTCTACCCGTATCAGTAACACGTAATTACCTCACTTCTACCCGTATCATTTATCTGTAATAATCTCACTTCTACCCGTATCAGTAAATTACCCTACTTCTACCCGTATCAGTTACCTGTAAATTACCTCACTTCTACCCGTATCAGTTACCTGTAAATTACCCCACTGCTACCCGTATCAGTTACCTGTAAATTACCCCACTTTTACCCGTATCATTTACCTGTAAATTACCCCACTTCTACCCGTATCAGTTACCTGTAATTACCCCACTTCTACACGTATCAGTTACTGTAATTACCCCACTTCTACCCGTATCAGTTACCTGTAAATTACCTCACTTCTACCCATATCAGTTACCGGTAATTTACCCCAC
Source organism: Cyrtodaria siliqua (assembly GCA_037043455.1). Taxonomy (NCBI): domain Eukaryota; kingdom Metazoa; phylum Mollusca; class Bivalvia; order Adapedonta; family Hiatellidae; genus Cyrtodaria; species Cyrtodaria siliqua. The sequence goes on from JAWPHD010006100.1 coordinate 65,120, forward strand.
TTCTACCCGTATCAGTTACCTGTAAATTACCTCACTTCTACCCGTATCAGTTACCTGTTAATTACCCCACTTCTACCCGTATCAGTTACCTGTAGATACCCCACTTCTACCCGTATCAGTTACCTGTAAATTACCCCACTTCTACCCGTATCAGTTACCTGTAATTACCCCACTTCTACACGTATCAGTTACTGTAATTACCCAACTTCTACCCGTATCAGTTACCTGTAAATTACCTCACTTTTACCCGTATCAGTTACCTGTAAATTACCCAACTTCTACCCGTATCAGTTACCTGTAAATTACTTCACTTCTACCCGTATCAGTTACCTGTAATTACCCCACCTCTACCCGTATAAGTAACCTGTAAATTACCCCACTTCTACCCTTATCAGTAACCTGTTAATTACCCCCACTTCTACCCGTATCATTAACCTGTAAATTACCTCACTTCTACCCGTATCATTAACCTGTAAATTACCCCACTTCTACCCGTATCAGTTACCTGTAATTACCCCATTTCTACCCGTATTAGTAACCTGTAAATTACCCCACTTCTACCCGTATCTGTAACCTGTAAATTACCCCAATTCTACCCGTATCAGTAACCTGTAATTACCCCACTTCTACCCGTATCAGTTACCTGTAAATTACCTCACTTCTACCCGTATCAGTTACCTGTAATTACCTCACTTCTACCCGTATCAGTTACCTGTAATTACCCCACTTTTACCCGTATCAGTTACCTGTAAATTACCCCCACTTCTACCCGTATCAGTTACCTGTAAATTACCCTACTTCTACCCGTATCAGAACTCTCTGCTGTTGTTAACCAATTCCTGCCATTTGATCTCCTTTGTTTTTACCATTGTATTGCAGTTAGATTGCGTATATTTTCGATAGTATTTCGTGTATAAATTAGAATCATTTCAGACAATATGACTTTCAAAATGACTTGAAAAGTATTTTTTCTTCAATAACATTTCCAACAATAGAAAAAGAGTTCACCATGGTTTAAAATTGGGTATAAAAATGCATGCTGATAAAAAGCGCAATAACAATAAAATCATAGGTGAACCAACAGGTTGGGTCTGATTGTTTGTGGGGAGAGTTATCAGGAAAGCATAGCACTGCTCTCCTCATTGTTAAAACATAGTTAAGTTTAACGCCAGAATGACGTGTTAACCACAGAAATACTACTCAGTATGTGCAGTTGTGTTATTTTACATTAACGAGGAGGAACAGAGAATGTGTATTTCTTTTGATTTGTATTATTTTTCAGCTATTCATCTGTTATTTTTATTTTAAACAGCCATTATATTTTACATATTATTTTATCCTACCTTACCATATCGCAGTAATGAAAACATCATTGGACAAACAATCTAAATAATGTCCAGTTAAGTCACCATTGAAAATCAACATGTGCTTATCGTTTTTACAACCCTCCCCCTATGAACTGCAACACGTTTTACAGTATTGGTCAATATACGGTTTGCATATCTGAATCACTGAAAAGTACTAATTTAACACAGGAGGAAATTAATGATTGGAAAGTAACAGATCAAAGTCGGATTAATCCGTTATATTACATGCAAATTAAATATACTGTACACGGTAACGAATAATAAACGCTCGATTTTTGTCCGAGACAATATTCTCTATATGTTCCTTACCAAAAAAAAACACACAAAAAGACAACACAGATTGTGTAGATGGCAGCTTTTGATTTTCAACAATCATCAAATTACCTCCCTTTAACATTTCCATATCATCCATAAAAGAGTATTGCTTGGCACATTTGAAACTATTTAATGGGGTATTTAGTAATCTCTTAAGTGTGCTTACAAACATCAAACATTGTTTTATTAAAACCCTGTTTAATCCTGTATGCGCCCTCAAAATCTGGCCTATGGATATACTAGCAAAAACGTAGGAAGATTCTTTTTTTGTTCAGTATATATTACAATCCTTATACCTGTTTTTCCTATCCATTTCCCATCTACGTATTGTATTGGGATTTATTTTACGGCTGTATTTTCAGATAATGTGGACGATAAGGACGCTATTCGTCGAAGCTGCAGAGTAATGGCTACCTGCGTGAAGGACTTCTGTAACACACAGAAACAATCTGTCCGAGTTACAGAAATACACCTGGTGAATAGATGTCCACAAATCACCCAGCAGATGTTAGACTGGATGACAAAGCTGACGGAATAACTGTTTTTGATAGCAAGATTAACTGAAATGCGATATTTGATGCAATGAAGGACTAAAGAAATTACTGTTTGATTAGTAAAAAGACTAACGGGATAACCGTTTGTTAACAGAAAGACTAACGGATTTACTGTGTTTAATAGCAGGATTTGCTGAATCTGCAAGAACTCCCATCCTTCATGCAGAAGATCATAGGAGGCGCAAGTCAGGGTAACATTGAGACAATTAATAAAATATAAAATATACAGGTTAAAAACAATAAAGCTCTGTATCTATGTGAAAAGGGAGGGAGCCTAGATTTGAACAAGTCAAGGCTACGTCTCTCTTTGGTATAGGTAGTTCATTCCAGTATCGTATTGTTCTTGGAAAGAAAGAATTTTGATGGTATTTTGTACTGGAAAAGGGTATTACAAAGTCTAGATTTCGAGATGGAATTAGATGATGATGGTCATCATGCAGATGATTATTTCGGATTTTATAGAATAGTTTCAGAGAGGTCATCTGTATTCAGTAATCTAAAGTTGATGTATTCCATTTAGCATGGAAGTTACACTACCTTGATATCTGTAATCACTGCAGACAAATCGGTCGCCCTTCATTGAACCATTTCAGTTGTGGAAGTGAGATCCTTCTGCCATGCGTTGGAGTGTTTTTGCATCAAGTTCTGTTCAATTGTATCAACCGTTATAACGTACTCCCTGCATTTATGTAGCATAACAAAAGGCTGCGGCCTAGGATTTAGCCTTGAGGCACCCCTTAAAGAATTTGGCAATTTCGGTTCCTAATTATTTAAGTATTGTTGGTGTTATTTGAGCAGAACCTGCAGCTTTATGTGGGTTTAGTTTAAAGAGAAGTTTGGTAACACCCTGTACTGTAATGTTTATTGTTGGCATTTGTGAAGTATTACTACTAGATGTAATTTGTGTTACTTTTTTCAGCTAAGTAACTAAATTTGAGTTGTATAGGAACGAAAACACTTATTAACTGAATTACGGTGTTTGATAAATTGAAGGTCTAACGGAACTAACTGTTTGATTAATAGATTTACTGTACTAGACAGACAATCGGAGTAACCGTTTGATTAATAGAAATACTAGCGGAATTACTGTGTTCAACTGGATAGAAAAACTAAGGAATTACTGTGTTTGATTAATAGAAGGATTGTAATGAATAACTGTGTTTGATAGATGGAAAGACTAACGGAATTACTATCTTTGATTAACAGAAGGACTGTAATGAATAACTGTGTTTGATAGATGGAAAGACTAACGGAATTACTATCTTTGATTAACAGAAGGACTGTAATGAATAACTGTGTTTGATAGATGGAAAGACTAACGGAATTACTATCTTTGATTAACAGAAGGACTGTAATGAATAACTGTGTTTGATAGATGGAAAGACTAACGGAATTAATAGAAGGACTGTAATGAATAACTGTGTTTGATAGATGGAAAGACTAACGGAATTAATAGAAGGACTGTAATGAATAACTGTGTTTGATAGAGGGAATTACTATCTTTGATTAATAGTAGGACTAACGTAATTGCAGTGTCTGATTAATATATTGATGTAACTTGATTGTAATGAATAACTGTGTTTGATAGATGGAAAGACTAACGGAATTAATAGAAGGACTGTAATGAATAACTGTGTTTGATAGATGGAAAGACTAACGGAATTAATAGAAGGACTGTAATGAATAACTGTGTTTGATAGAGGGAATTACTATCTTTGATTAATAGTAGGACTAACGTAAATGCAGTGTCTGATTAATATATTGATGTAACTTGATTGTAATGAATAACTGTGTTTGATAAATGGAAAAACTAAAAGAATTACTGTGTTTGATAAATGGAAAGATTAACGGAATTACTATTTGATTAATAGACAGACTAACGCAATTTTTATGTTTTATTTATACAATGTAGCAAGGCTAATGAAATTACTGTGTTTATAGAAAGAAACGGAATTACTGTATTTGATCAATAAAACAAGAAAAGTTTAACGCATGCGTTATATGTAGACGATTTTTAATAATGGGTTAGTTTGTGGAGGCTATGTTCAAGTCACATACCTGTAGTCGTCGATATGGAGATGACAGGAAGGTAAAGTGAAGAATTAAAAGATACTGTATGAATACAGATAAGTTTTTATTTGGTCTCAGGTATACATTATTATACATGTTAAAGGGAACATATTCAAGTATTTTTAATTAAATGATTTACACCTGAGCTATTACAACGGGAATTTCAGTGTCCATGCTGCAATATAATATAAAAGTCATATTTACTTAAATTGTACAAGTGATTATCATATGGGCCCTATTTTTGCTTCGGAGTTGCCGTTAAGGCAGTCAACTTTGCATTTTAAATGAATTACAAGTGATCTTATAGAAAATATTTAATTTCTTCACTTTTTTACTTCATTATAATACTCAAATATTAATGGGTGCCGAAACGTCTAGGGTAAAAAATAAAATAGATGCCGAAATGGTTTGATGCCGAAACGTTTTGGTGCCGATTCGTCTAGGTGTCGAAATGGTTTGGTGCCGAATTGTCCTGAATCGATCTTGATCACACAGACGAAAAAAACTTGAGAGTTGTCTGCATTTATTAATAAGCATTTTTCATGTACTGATCATTGGGACCCTGCTTTAATTAGACTAATATACTATATACACAACAGTTTTCGTCTAGAAAAGACTTACGGAATAACTGTTTTTGGTTGGATAGCGGGAAAGACTAACGGAATGACTGCGTTTGGTTGAATATAAAGATTAACGGAATGACTGCGTTTAGTTGAATAGAAAGATTAAAGGAGTGACTGCGTTTGGTTGAATAGAAAGATTAAGGGAGTGACTGCGTTTGGTTGAATATAAATATTAAGGGAGTGACTGCGTTTGGTTGAATAGAAAGATTAACGGAGTGACTGCGTTTAGAACTGTACAACCTAGTGACAGTTCACCAACGCTTGATTAAATACAGCAAAATTACCGTAGAGCTACATATTTAGCAACAGCTTAAAAATGCCTCAGAGTATGGTAGATAACGAAAATTTTAAAAGGCTGAAATCGTTGTTGGACACAAGTTATATTATAGGAGTTTGTGAAACCAATAATACAATTTGATGCTTTCTAATGGAACCTCTGTGTGTTTACGCTACAAAAACATCGCATTTTTATATATAAAATCGATGATATGTTGTATTGATTTTCAGCAGTCCAAACATTAGGGCATAACAAAGTGATTAAATCCTGCTCCCTTAATTTTGGCAATATTCAATTAAAGAAACTAACACCACCACCCTCAAATAACGGCAAAATGCTACACAACCGTTTATGAAAATCTGTCCAGGTCAAATAATAAGGTCAATGTGCCGATTAAAAGTATAGGTTTATAAAACTAACCATGACTGAATATGCGTAAACCGAATTATGAGTTGGTAACATTTAATTCGACCTCCAGTTTATGGGTTTGTCCTGGCTGGTTAAACCCATGTATATTGTGTATACTGTGTTTTGATTCTCAAAATATGTAAGTTGGCGGGATAGCTACTTTACGTCATCATAATATCGATGAACTAAATTCGTATGTTCAAAAACACTATAATATAAAAAAAAACTAAAAAAATACGGGCACGTGGTTCCGGTTTCAAATTTGTTTCAAATTTGTGTCTGCACGTTTGTTTTTACAATCAAGCGTCGAAGATGATCGTGCCTAGTATTTAAAGTACAAGTTGTTTGTACCTACATCTTGTGACCGATAAAACCCATGAGTGGCCTATTTTGATCCACATATACATTATTTAAAATGATTTTAAGTAGAAAATGTACGCTCGCCAAATTTAGATGGGGGATAAATTGCACCGATACGTTAAACAATTAGAAAAGTTGCACAATGAAGTTGATGATAAACATTTTGTTCCCACTTAATACCCTTCTTATATGATGAACTAAAAGGTTTGACACCGGATGCATAGTTTATTTTTCAGCATCGTAATAACGCGTCTGCATAATAACACATATGCGTTTTAATGCAGACAAATTGAAGTCTGCATTGGTGTTGACGACTTAAATTTAAATGTGTGTACGTAATTATCGTATCATTTAGATACATGTCTGACGTCGATCTAGCCATGAAAATGCAAGATATCTAAGAAATACTAGATATGCCATCGACAGAGACTATCCGCCTGAAATAGTCGCTGCTAGAAAAAGGCTTTGGCCGGAGTACAAACGACTACGCAGCATACCATACACAAATGTGAAACTCAAGTATCCCGCGGCTATAGTTAAAAACGGTCAAGTTATAGCAGACGAATTTCCAAACTGGGACACGCTAGTAAGATCAGGCATCATACATTCCACTAACTTTATTGCGGGTAGGCCTTTAAATAAACAGGTATCCCATAGCATTGGAAACACGACTTCAGAAGCTGAAAACCGACAGCAACAACATCAGCATGTACTGCAACAACAAATGCTACAGCTACGGAAAGCTAACGACAACATGGCACACAACGCCGGCATAGGACCCGCTAGTAATCTAGAACAAAGATCGTCACACATTGTCAATAAGGATATTCCGAATGCAGATTGTACACATCTAAAACAAACAATAACGAGCCACTTACCAGTTGACTCAGAATTACAGTCATCGCAGTCGCAGTCGCTTCTACAACCAAAGATTACAACAAAGACAAAAAGTGTAAACAAATCCACAGTACCAACCAACATTACTACTAGTTTTGCACAGGCTGTCATAAATTCCAGATCACGTGCTAGATCGCAATCCATTGATGGTGGTAGTAAGACAGGAAAAGCACGTGGGAGACCTCGAAATACACCAGCCAGTCAAAACCGTAGTAGATCTCGCACAGTGAAGTCATGTGATCGAAACCAGGCAACCAAGGATAAAATGAATGAATGAAAACTAGGACAAGCAGGAGGGTGTACACAGAGGGGTATTGGGAGATGACAATTAAACAGATTAGATTTGCGCAAATAAACATTCAAGGGTTAATTGCTACAAGTTTTAATAAATTAAAATCTTCAGAACTCAATTATATTTTTGAAAATAACGATATAGTATGTTTCACAGAGACATGAAGTGATCCTAGTCAGGATTTAAGTGTAGACGGATTTGTGTTTTTTGCATTACATAGAACAGAAAAGACTAAAACAACAACTAGAAATTCTGGTGGAATTATTGTTTATGTGAGAGACAAATTTGTAAATAATGACATCCTAAATAATGCAACATAAAGACTCTCATTTGTGGATAAAATTAGATAGTAATCACTTTAATTTTGAAGTTGACCTATATTTATGCCTTTGTTATATAGTACCTTCAAATTCTAGCAGGAATGTATTTAATGATTCAAATATATTTGATATTCTACTAGATAACATTATCTATATTCAAACATTAACAGATGATAAATGCAACTTCATGTTTGTAGGTGATTATAATTCTAGAATTGGACAAAATCCTGATTTTGTCACAGACGACAGCATATCTCATATTCACGTACTCCCTGATAACTATAGTGTCGATAGAGAGTTACCTCGATTTTCTATGGATAAAACTACCAATTATAACGGTTATTTGTTACTTGATTTTTTAAAGCAGTCAGGACTAAGAATAGCTAATGGCAGAGTTTGCGAAGACAAACATAAGGGTGCATTTACATATATTGGTCCATCTGGAAGTAGTATTATTGATTATTGCATTGTTAATCCTGTATTATTGCCATGGTTTTCATCATTTTACGTACACGATAGTAACCCATTAACGGATCACTGTTTAATAGAGTTTTCATTAATTAGATGCGAAACCGACAACACTGAGTCTTTAAAAAAGCAGGAATTGGGAAATAACGAAACAATTAATGTTTTTTATAGATGGGATAGTATCAAAAAATATCAGTATATTACCGGTATATCATCACAAATGTTTGCAGAAAATATTTCCAGTCTATCCAACAACATGGATTATATCACATCAAACCAGGAGATCGATGACTCAGTTAATTCCTTTATCCGCTCTGTCGACTCAATTTGTAAACCAATATTTGAAAAGAAAACTCATCTGACCGGTAAATTGTATGGTCAGTCAAAGGGAAAATACTTAAACTTATTCCGTAATGAAAAAACGGAAGAGAATAAATTGAATATGATCAGAGCACGTACAGAATATAAAAATAGAGTGCGCCACTATAATTTTCAGCAAGATAAGGCCAGTACCGCGAAATTAATAGATGCAAAATGCAAAAATGCAAGACAGTACTGGAAATTATTAAAGGAAGCTACTGCACCACAAAAGCCAAAAAATATAACACTTGAACATTTTGCCGAATATTTTAAAGCCAAAAATAATCCGAATGACCCATTTTTTCAAGCTGATGATGATGTTATATATTTTAACGAAAATGTCTTAAATTCTGAAACTCAGGTAATGTTTGATGAATTAAATGTACCGATAACCGATTCCGAAATCCGATTCGCAATCTCTGAATTAGGTCAAAACCGTTGTGGAGGCCCTGATAGGGTATTAAATGAATTCTTCATCCATGGAGTAAACCAGTTCACACCCTATATGTCAAAGCTTTTCAATTAAATACTCGACCGTGGTTATTTTCCCGAAGCGTGGAGTGAAGGATATATCATACCGCTTCACAAAAACGGAATGTTGAATGATGTTAGTAATTTTAGGGGAATTACATTATTGAGTACGCTAGGCAAATTGTTAACTAGAATTTTAAATAATCGACTTACCGATTGGGCAGAGGAATATTACATTTATATAGAATCGCAAGCAGGTTTTAGAACGAACATGGGTACAGCTGACAATATTTTTGTTTTTCATAGTATTATTACTCATATTATTAACCGAGGTGAGAGATTGTATTGTGCAATGATAGATTTTTCAAAAGCCTTTGACTATGTCAGAGGGAAATATATGGTATAAATTAATAAAAATTGGAGTTAGAGGCAAAATCTTAAATGTAGTTAGATCAATATATCAAAATGTAAGGTCAAAGGTCAAATTTGAAAATGAATTGAGCGAAAGCTTCGAATGCAATTTAGGGGTTCGTCAAGGGGAATGTTTGTCCCCTTTTATCTTTTCTATGTATCTAAACGATTGAGAAGATGAACTATTTTTAAAAGGAAGCAAAGGGGTAGATATTGGGATGCTTAAATTAACTTCTGTACGCGGATGACATTGTTATATTTTCCTCATCACCGGAAGATTTGCAATTAGGATTAAATACACTTAGTAATTACTGCAAAGTTAAAAGTAAATACCGAAAAAACAAAGGTTACGGTGTTTAGGAAAGGGGGTATATTGCCAAGAAATATTTCGTTTACTTTGAATAATAATAGAATAGATATTGTTAATAAATTTTCGTATTTAGGAATAGCATTTACTACAGGTGGCTCATTTTGTGAAGCACAGAAAACCCTTTCTGGACAGGCTCAAAAGGCTATTTTGAAACTAAACAGATACCTTTATAAATTTGTTAATACTACACCAAAGCAAACTTTAGAATTATTTGATAAATTGGTATCACCTATTCTAAATTACGGTAGCGAAGTATGGGGATTTAGACAGGCAGATCAAATCGAAAGAGTTCATTTACACTTTTGCAAATCATTATTACGAGTAAAAACGTCTACACAGAATGATTTTATATATGGTGAATTAGGACGTATAAATTATCATACTCAGCGGTTATATATAATAATCAAATATTGGTTAAAAATAGTAAACAGCAATGCACGAAAATACATTGTAAATGCATACTCTATGATGCTTAATGATATTGAAACACTGCCAAATAAAACAAACTGGGCATCTTTGGTTAAAATTATATTAGGAAATTTAGGTTTTTATAATGTATGGGTATCACAAGGGGTAGAAGATATAAAATCGTTTTTGTTAATAGTAAAACAACGTCTGCGGGATACGTTTATACAAAACTGGGATAGCCGCTTAAATCACTCAACTAGAGCGACATTTTACAACGTGATTTCAATTTTCAAGTTTCAGCCATATTTGGATATAGTCAATATTAAAAAATTTCGAACGGCATTAATCCAATTAAGAGTCTCATCTCATAGGCTAGAGATTGAAACGGGTCGTTGGAAAAAAAACAATAAAAATACCAAGAGAAAACAGAAAATGCCAATTCTGTAATTCTCTTGGAGATGAATTTCATTTTTTATTTGAATGCACATTATACAACGATCTGAGATCTACATTGTTTAAAAAGTACTTTTCGAAAAACAGCAACATGTTCAAAACTATAGAATTATTTCAGTCAGAAAATAAGCAACAATTACGAAACTTAGCCACATATGTATTTAAAGGATTTGAAAAAAGAAAAAGTATTATCTGTGAAAGCTCCCAATAACAATTATGTTGGTGTTTTTATTTAACACGCTCCGTGCAACTTAGAGTTATAATATATCATGTATGTCAAAATTCAGAGAGAAGCTGTTAAACAACAGTATTGTAATACTTACAATTTTCATATCTTAACATTTTCATATCTTAAAAACACTTGTTACTAAAGAATAGCGCATTTCATGTGTGACATTGTTAGATTAATATAACATTGTATTTTGATAAACATGATTCTAAGTAATGTTTATATTAACACTGTCATAACGCCATTGATATATTAGAAATGTTTATTACAAAATTGTTTAAAATTGTGCTCAAGGGTCATATATGACTTATTGCATAATATGTATGTACTTTGTAAGGTTTATTTGGGATGGCCTCGACCCAAATAGATCTATGACGAGGCTAATAAAAGTTCTTCTTCTATGTATTTGTGATACTTTTTAATGGTGCTAATAGATAACCGTCTAAAATGTATTTATATAGAGAGAAGTGTGAGCCTTTTAAACTGTGAAATAGTATGATAAATATAACATATGATGATCTGATCTGTCTGGGAGAGCGGAAGGATACATAGAAATCCGGAAATCTGCCCTACTCTTACTAACGAATAAATTCCAGTACGGTTCTTTGACGTACTCGGAAGAGGCTATTTAAGTCAACGTGTAATGCCTAAGGACACGGAGACGAAACGCATTCGCACCGTTGAGGCTTGAACCCGGAATGATCACCGTGATATCCGCAGTTTTACTCCAGTCTCCTATAATCACAGTCTCCTATAATCACAGTCTCCTTTAATCACAGACGGCAAAAGTTTAAAACGGGACATTGCTACTGTTTAATAAAAGTTAAAGTAGCTATCCCGTCAACACATGGAGACAAATGGAGAGTTAGTTTCTTTAACAATTACACTTTACACCGGTTGAAATAAACATGTTTGGTGTTGTATTATTTTTAGTATCATAAAAGTTATAGACCTATATGTTTTTGATAAAACGGAATGTTATAGTTTAAATTTACTTTGCTTCCATAATTCACATCAAAGCTGTTTAACGCAAGTGATGTGTTTATATATGATGTAAAAAGAAATGCCCATTAAACACATACAATTGCGAATACACGACTAAAGGGACAAACTGCAATATTTTCTTCTTTTTTTTAAACTTGACGTCCCTTTAGTTTTTCTACATAAATTGCATTAATTTTGTTCAGTCATTAATTTTAGTCATAAGGAAACTATAAAGCAAATTATTTTTTTACATATTATTGACTGTTGGTTATATATCGCACCAATTATATATATATACACATGTATAACCAATGGTAGTATACCAAGAAAATAAATCAAACCTTTATTTAATTATATTCAAGCAGGTTTAAAGTCAAAATGATACTGGATTAATAAATCGGGTCGGCAATGCTTGATAAAACTTCATGATTGCCGTGTGTCATTTTAACAGTAACTGGAGTGAATTGAATTGAATTGGATTTTATAGTCGCACCAACAGCTAAGGTCATATGGCGACTTTCCAGCTTCCACGGGCACTCGGCCACGGACGCCCCGTAACTGGAGTGAACAGGGCCCGTATTCATAAAGCTTCTTAGCCATATCTTAAGCCAAAAATTATCAGTTTTTTTAAAAACCTTTTTCTATCGTTTTAAGACATCTTATATGGCTTTTATATCTGTCTATGGTTAAAGGTGAAATTTAGCGTGTTTTTTGAGCATATATTCTGAAATATATGTATATATTATACAATCTGTTCAAATATTACACTTATTGGTTGTCCCGTTTTCTCACAGTAGCCAATTTTATCTTAAGCGCACACGCTTGAGTTTCGCCCTTTTTGAAGACAGGTAAGTGTCACGTGATCCTGTGACGTCATTGGTACCAAACGATCAGCGGTGTCGCATTGAGTTGTATAGTATTGTCTATGTAGGATTAAGTTTTATGGTACGTGTTAAAAATGCCGTGTGCTGTAGCTGGGTGTCAAAGTGTGCATAAAAAAGGACAATCTAATAACATCAGTTTTTTTCGTTTTCCTAATCAGGTTAATGATAGATTAAGATTTGAATTGTGGGTGGACCGCTGTCGACGAAAATCGCCCGTCGCGTCAAAAAAATGGGAACCTTCGAAAGACGCGCGAGTTTGTAGTAAACACTTTGAGTTGGATTCGTGGGAAATCCATCCTTTGGTTTCATTTTCATTGAATTTGAAGGACAGACGGCCATGCAGATTAAAAACAACAGCGATACCAACAATATTTTCCTACAAAAATGAGAAGTGCCTAACCCCGCCGTCTCCGAGCAAGTTTTATTCGCCGATTCGACCGGCGTTGAGGAAGAAATTATTAAATGAGGTAAGATAGAAGTTTTTGTTCAGTTATCTTAGCAATTCCTCGGGTATGTGTATGATAAATTGTAGAAAGGTATATAGTCTTAGATCTGTACATCGTGATTGTTTAGCTGTTGAATTAGATGCATGCGTCTTACGTGAACGGCGCTAATATAATGTAGCCGTCTTTTTCAAAAGATCGCTAAAAAGGTTTAGCATATGAATGTAAATGAATTCTGTGAAATAAACACTGTCGTTGTTTCAATATATATTTTGTATTATTATTATTTTTTTGTTTTGTTTTAAATTATACACCTTCTTCTGCCAATAGTGTTATAGATTTATACAGAGTTATATATCGGTCTCTGGATTTGAAAATAATGACAAAATGTTTCATGGATGTCTATTAAAACGCAGAAAATTGATAATGTTACTAGCTATTATATTAGTTCAGTAATGTTGTATGGCAAAACAACAACAATAACGGCTTTTACCTCATGCAGTAAGTAAAATAAGTGCTTTACAAGCATATATATACTTTATATTCTAAATAAAAAAATTGTTAGGTCTGTTTTTTCGATCTCTACATGTACATAATACATTATGTCGTGCTCATAATACATTTGACTATATTATTTAGATCATCTTCGTGCGCGATGAACTAACTAGTTTCTCACGCATCATATATCCGTCTTGCGAAATACGCGGCTCGCCGCGGCGGTATTGCACCGCTCACGGAATTGCAATATACAGGAAATGTAGGCATATCATAAAACTACGTTTCCCTAAATGGTGCGTGATTTTGTCGTATACCGACGTTTGTACCATGATTAGGCTGTACTTCAATAGGGCACCGCAATAGTTGATTAGTCGCTGTGTGGTATATTGTTATTTGGCGGCACGTGGAGAGCGTGTCATACTGCAAATCCGAATCTCATACACTACTATAGACTGTTTTGGAGGCGGCGGGGACTTATGGTATATAGAATACTATAGAAATTAGATGCTGTTACATTTATTTATTTATCAATTATACTTACTAGACTCTAAATATATTTTTTCAATGTCTATTTTTCGGCAAAAATAAAGTCCTTATAATCTGACGCTCGTATTAATGTACAAGTATAAGACCATGTCCATTCATTCGGAATATACTGCATTTCGCGCTTAGTGTAAATGTACCGAGATATTGCAGCGTTGCTGGTGACTTTCAGAATTTCGATGACCTGCACCGCGTTCAACTTCCTCATCGCCATCGGTTGATGAATCCGAGGTATTTTCATCCTCAGACACGAATTCTGGCTCAAAATCGTAAGGTTGCACATTGTGCAACCTTCTTATCATGGGCATTTCATCTGACTCAGCATCATAGTCGCTTAATTCCGACATTTTCACACACACTATACTGATTTTGCGTGCTTTCCCTATGTACAAATGGTTTCGTTTTGTTCCCAATGACGTCACTTCCGGTTTTACGAGGAAGAGTTTTCCCCCTTTGATTTTTTTTCAATTTTTTAGCGTAGCCTGTTCGTCTTTTCGGTTTTTATCTTTAAAAACATATTTTCACTAAAAATACATCAATAGCATAGTTACCATCGTATTTATAATGATATTTGATAATTAAAAACATATCAACAACGGATTTGTTGATTTAGGACAAATTTCTGCTTTAATATGGTTAACAGACTGTGACTCATGTAAGTGGCAATACGCATGATTTACAACTTGAATTCCTAGAGAACTGGTCTGAAAAATGTGAATGGTATAAACACATATTTTGTAATGTTGAAATGTTACCATTTCACTTTTTTGTAAACCAGTCTACTGAAATGTGTAGCATGCAATCATTACTATTATATGTATATTAGCGACGAAACATTCAGAAGCCTCAATAGTGCAGTTGGTCGGTGCGCCGTGTTAGTGCCCAGGAAGTTAGGGTTCAAGCCTGCTGATTTCCCTTTTTTTCCTTTTAATTTTCATTGGTTTATATTATTCCTTTACATTTTTCACTTTGATAACGCAATCTTATAATTACACATGGTAACAGTGAGCAGTTTATATGTGTTGTAATGTACACTCTAACGCACACGTAAACAATTGTATTTCTGTGGTGATGTGCACTTCTAGCACGTCGTATTACAAGGTAATTATAATCAATATGTAAGGCATGTCAAGGTTTTTGAACAGAAAGAAGCGAGGTCGCCCACATTGATTTAAAATGCTTGGTACGAAGAACTGATGGTAAAAATCGGGAAGAATGTAAGAAAAAACCTTGCTTGTTTATATTTGTATTACTGAATGATATGGATTAATAAAACTCACAGCTAAAAACGTTTATTATATACTTTCCAGTGAAATAGTGGATTTTATTATTAAAATAAAACCTTTTATCACATAACATGTGGTGTGGGAGTGTAATAACACCATTCAATATTTTCGATATTCCACTAGTGGTATAACATAACGTTAATGATGTCATGGACGTCACGTTAATGTATATTTTCTGACGTAATGTGAGTACTCATGTAAGATCCTCTATTTATTATACACTTTCCAGTGTAATAGTGGATTTAATGATTAGAATAAAACCTGATATTTTCATCGTTTGTATTTTCACTGTGAATAATAATATATATTTTGTGAGTACAAAGTACAGAGTATAGGAGTATATGATAAATAGAATATTTGTTGGTTTGTCGTGAATATAGGATTTATTTACATATACAGATACATATCCAGGTTGTGAGTACAGATGTACAGAGTATAGGAGTAATATAGGTGAATATTTGTTGGTTTGTCGTGAATATAGGATTTATTTTCAGCTCAAAGTGAGAAAACCCAAACATTTTCACTCGTGCTAAAGCACTCGTGAAAATATGTTTTCTCATTTCTCGATGAAAATAAATAATATATTAACTCAAAACAAACAAATATCCACTAAAATCTTAAACTAGATGATCTGTAGTGTAGCTGAGAGGTTGCTAAGGATATTTGAAAATATGTAAAAAAAAATCTTATTTTTTTGATTTAACTAATATTTTCTACTTAAACTGCTTTATAGCGTTTTACATTTCGTTAACAAATGTTATATTGGGAAAACAACCTCGGCGAGAGATGAAACAAAGAATGAAGTTCGCGTCAGACATGTCTGCCGAGGAGCGAACCTAGTACACTGTCCCACATGATGAAGTAATAGAGAAAGCTAAACAAGTGTCCCAGAACTTTGAATTGTTACCAAATGAAGAACAATTGCGTTTCCTTTCACGATGCGATGCTATGATTAATGTCAATTCGTACCATAACATTATAAAACACAGAAAACTGTTAATGTCTATGCTGCAGATATTGTCTGTATATTTTAGTTGTGCATTTATTGGTAAATTAAAGTCCTGTAACAATTAAAGGGAATCTAGTGACACAGCGAAACATCCTTTGAGAGCGAAAACCTTGGAAAAAGGTGTAAGAATGATTAAAATCGGATAATGAACAAAGAAGATGACCATTTGAAGATTGTTATAGGAGCCGCCATTTTGTGAAATTTGACGTCATAATACTAAATTACCATATATGGCATATTAGTAAATATCAGCAAATGAATGCAAAAACCTTTACTCGCCATATAATGCATTATAACACTTTAGTAGACTTATGATAATACTTTGCTCTGAATTTCTAAAAAAAATCAGTTAATTAACATATTTATAAATATTCCATATATGATAAATTAGAACTTTGATGTCATAGTTCTCAAAATGACGGCTTCCATATCCGTTTTAAAGAACCATCAAATGATCATATCTTCTTTATTTATCATCCGATTTTGATAATTCTTTCACCATCGATCATGTTTTTAAGAACTCTCAATAAAAACGATGTTTGGCTGTATTCCCTTTCAGCATGTGTCTGTTAATCAGTTTATACCAAATCGGATTTGTTCTAAACATTGTTTAAGCGTCATCTTTAAAAGTGTGTATAACGATATATATATATATATTCAGTGGTTTAAAAATGACTTATTTAGAGCGTTTTTAAAGTGTTCGAATTAACAATATGTGCTTAAATCTTAACAATCGATAAATATGAGTTAGATTGTATAATATACGTTGTTTTTATGCTTGCATATTGTATCATTATGATGGAGATGTCTATTATGTTTTTGTATGGAAAGGCATACGTATATGCATTGTATCTATATATATATGAATGAAATGTGATGACGTGAATAAACTTGTAATATTTGATCAATTAATTATGTTGATAATGCGCAATGCAAACTGTAAATATATATAGTAACTATATTATCTATATTTTGCATTGCGTATTATAACTATATATCTACAGTTTGTATTGTGTATTATAACTATCTATCTA
Source organism: Cyrtodaria siliqua (assembly GCA_037043455.1). Classification (NCBI taxonomy): domain Eukaryota; kingdom Metazoa; phylum Mollusca; class Bivalvia; order Adapedonta; family Hiatellidae; genus Cyrtodaria; species Cyrtodaria siliqua. The sequence goes on from JAWPHD010006100.1 coordinate 82,454, forward strand.
TAGTTTGCATTGCGTATTATAACTATCTATCTATAGGTTGCATTGGGTATTATAACTATTTATCTATAGTTTGCATTGGGTATTGTAACTATATATCTATAGTTTGCATTGGGTATTATAACTATCTATATTTTGCATTGGGTATTGTAACTATCTATCTATCGTTTGCATTGGGTATTATAACTATCTATCTATAGTTTGCATTGGGTATTATAACTATCTATATTTTGCATTGGGTATTGTAACTATCTATCTATCGTTTGCATTGGGTATTATAACTATATATCTATATTTTGCATTGGGTATTATAAATATATATCTATATTTTGCATTGCGTATTATAACTATCTATCTATAGTTTGCATTGGGTATTATAACTATGTATCTATAGTTTGCATTGGGTATTGTAACTATCTATCTATCGTTTGCATTGGGTATTATAACTATCTATCTATAGTTTGCATTGGATATTGTAACTATCTATCTATATTTTGCATTGGGTATTATAAATATATATCTATATTTTGCATTGGTTATTATAACTATTTATCTATAGTTTGTATTGTGTATTATAACTATCTATCTATATTTTGCATTGCGTATTATAACTATCTATCTATAGGTTGCATTGGGTATTATAACTATTTATCTATAGTTTGCATTGGGTATTGTAACTATCTATCTATAGTTTGCATTGGGTATTATAACTATCTATGTTTTGCATTGGGTATTATAACTATATATCTATATTTTGCATTGGGTATTATAACTATCCAGGGCCTTCCCCAGCCATTTATGGCATAGCGGCGCCGCGATCCCTTAACTGTTAAAACAGACATGCCGCGATCCTTAATCTGACCGCGACCCTTTAAAACCGTGCCGCGATCCCTTAAAAGTGGGTCAAAACATTCATTTCCCAGTGTTAATTAATGACATATCTGACCAAATAACGCCTTGAGGCATAAACTCCTGACAAGCATACGTCCTTAGCTCCTGATTGGAGTGTTTTCATAAGGATTAGAGGGGCAGAGGTGTTAATTACCTCCGCGATAAGGGTCTAATTCAAGAATTCAACCATGCGTACATGACCTGTAAACTTATTACGTCATCGAATGTGAAAACAATTTACTTATGTTATATTTTATTGTAGCGTTGAATTAACGTGCCGCCATCCATTTTATATCGATTTTAAATAGATAATGATGAGAAAATAATCTCACAAACGCAAATTATTCGATAACCACATAAAATTATAAGAATCTCGGGGTTGTAGATTATAAATTTAGGTTACTTCCGGTTTTGAATTTGCTTCCGTGTTTTCGTGTTTCAAACTAAAACGATTTATTATGAATAAAGACAGCAATTTTATAACATTTAAATGAACTTATAACCGTTTCCTACCTTCTTTTTCCGAAAACGCTTATGACTTGATGCAGTTAACATGACTTAGACGATAAGTTATTGTAAGACAATGTCAGCGAAAAAGTTGATGTAAATCCGGATAGTCCTTATTTCGGATGATTAAAAAACACGACACTGACTTTTCAAGTGTTTTTTTTTTAAATGTTATTCACTTAAAAATAACATAATTACTCCTGCTTAACTTCAAATGAAGTGTTTACAAGATAAAAAAAATTCTAGAACAGCAAAGGAAACGATGTATAAAGTTGAGGTATCATCTTTTTCCAAAAAAAAAAAGAAAATTTTTTAAAAAAATGGTCATACATGTATTATCTATGGCAGACTGGTAGATACATGTTTTAAATGTGTCAGGTGTAAGCCAAAACCCGTATTTTACTTCAAAACATTAAAAAAAATCGACATGCAGGAGGGGAACCCCTCCCGCACCCACCCCACCCTCGCGCATTAAATGCCACTATCCCTTAAAAAATTCCTGGGGAAGGCCCTGCTATCTATAGTTTGTATTGCGTATTATAACTATATATCTATATTTTGCATTGCGTATTATAACTATATATCTATATTTTGCATTGCGTATTATAACTATATATATATAGTTTGCATTGGGTATTATAACTACATATCTATATTTTGCATTGGGTATTATAAGATACTATCTATCTATATTTTGCATTGGGTGTTATAACTATCTATCTAATTTTTTTCCACTGCGTATTATAACTATCTGTCTATATTTTGCATTGCGTATTATAACTATCTATCTATAATTTGCATTGTGTATTATAACTATCTATCTATAGTTTGCATTGGGTATTATAACTATCTATCTATATTTTGCATTGGGTATTATAAGTTACTATATATCTATATTTTGCATTGGGTGTTATAGCTATCTATCTAATTTTTTTCCACTGCGTATTATAACTATTATCTATATTTTCCATTGCGTATTATAACTATTTATTTATATTTTGCATTGCGTATTATAACTATCTATCTATATTTTCCATTGCATATTATAATGATCTATTATCTATTTTGTATTGCATTGTATTATCAACATATTTTGTATCAAAATATGTTTTACAGAGGGTGAACAAATTAAGATGCCTTATTTGGCATTTAATGCCTAAACGATTTTTTTTGGAAATGATTGAAAGTTACGCATTTGACATGTTTGTTTAAATATATCCTACACTAAACGACACTTGAGTACCCCGATTTTAAATGCTAATAAAACAGGTATTTTTTATCATCATTTGCATAAATGTTGAACATGTTGTTTAAAGCGGTGACTGAATATAATCCGATTATCAAATTGATTATTTATTTTCAATTATATTTGATGAATCTGTTAAAATATATTTTTGAGTTCCATACGAATTTTTGTCAAAATTGTGAATTCCATTTAAAAGCTATGACATCAAATGCAAACTGGAGTACTTCTACATTTCGTCTAGTGTACGGCGGTCGTCATCAAGACAAACGAGAGAGAGAGAGAGAGAGAGGTCAAATAATAAAACTGCAGAGAGAGAGAGAGAGAGAGAGAGGTCAAATAATAAAACTGCAGAGAGAGAGAGAGAGAGAGGTCAAATAATAAAACTGCACAGAGAGAGAGAGAGAGAGAGAGAGAGAGAGAGAGAGAGAGAGAGAGAGAGAATGAGAGAGAAAGGTCAAATAATAAAACTGGACACATTGTGTTTCCTTAAAATACTTTATAGAACATGTTTAAGCACAAACGTATATACAACAAGTGTTATTTTATTTACACATTACAAATATATTATATTAGCTATGTTACACTCCTTCAGTTATAAATACTAAGCAAGATAAGTTTGTGTGAGTTGATAGTTCTTAGACCATTGTATTGTAACTATCTATCTATCGTTTGCATTGGGTATTATAACTATCTATCTATATTTTGCATTGGGTATTATAAGTTACTATCTATCTATTTTTTGCATTGGGTGTAATAACTATCTATCTAATTTTTTTCCACTGCGTATTATAACTATCGATCTATATTTTACATTGCATATTATTACTATCTATCTATAGTTTGCATTGGGTATTATAACTATCTAGCTATATTTTGCATTGGGTGTTATAACTATCTATCTATTTTTTCCACTGCGTATTATAACTATTATCTATATTTTCCATTGCGTATTATAACTATTTATTTATATTTTCCATTGCGTATTATAACTATCTATCTATAGTTGCCATTGCGTATTATAATTATATATTATCTATTGTGTATTGCATTGTATTATCAACATATTTTGTATCAAAATATGTTTTACAGAGGGTGAACAAATTAAGATATGCCTTATTTAGCATTTAATGCCTAAACGACTTTTTTTGGAAATGATTGAAATTTACGCATTTGACATGTTTGTTTAAATATATCCTACACTAAACGACACTTGAGTACCCCGATTTTAAATGCTAATAAAACAGGTATTTTTTATCATCATTTGCCCAAATGTTGAACATGTTGTTTAAAGCGGTGACTGAATATAATCCGATTATCAAATTGATTATTTATTTTCAATTTTATTTGATGAATCTGTTAAAATATATTTTTGAGTTCCATACGAATTTTTGTCAAAATTGTGAATTCCATTTAAAGGGAATGTAGCGACACAGCCAAACAAGCTCTGTTATTGAGAGTTCTGAAAAACTTGGAAAAAGGTGAAAGAATTATCAAAATCGGATGATAAACAAAAAAGATATGACCATTTAAAGGTTGTTCTAAAACGAATATGGGAGCCGCCATTTTTAGAACTATGACATCATAGTTCCATATTACCATATATGGAATATTGATAAATATCATTTAAAACGAAGAAAATCACTGCAAATGAATGTGTTTTTTTTACTGGTCATATAAAGCATTACTGCAACTAAGTATTACATATTTTTCATAAAGTTGTTGTCATTTTTTCCCTATAAGTCAGTAAATGTTCATATTTATAAATATTCCATATATGGTCATTTAGAACCGTGATGTCATAGCTCTCAAAATGGCCGCTTCCATATCCGTTTCAACAGAAACTTCAAATGATCATATCTTCTTTGTTTATCATCCGATTTTGATAATTCTTTCACCCTTATTCAAGTATTTCAGAACTCTCAATAATACAGATGTTTGGCTGTGTCGCTACATTCCCTTTAAAAGCTATGACATAAAATGCAAACTGGAGTACTTATACATTTCGTCTAGTGTACGGCGGTCGTCATCAAGACAAACGAGAGAGAGAGAGAGGTCAAATAATGAAACTGCAGAGAGAGAGAGAGAGAGAGAGAGAGAGAGAGAGAGAGAGGTCAAATAATAAAACTGCACAGAGAGAGAGAGAATGACAGAGAAAGGTCAAATAATAAAACTGGACACATTGTGTTTCTTTTAAAATACTTTATAGAACATGTTTAAGCACAAACGTGTATACATCAAGTGTTATTTTATTTACACATTACAAATATATTATATTAGCTATGTTACACTCCTTCAGTTATAAATACTAAGCAAGATAAGTATGTGTGAGTTAATTGGTCTTTCTTAGACCATGCTAATGTAATCATATCTTAAGATTTATTTTATTTACAATATACCTATTAACAGTTTCAGAGGCACAATTCAATCATGTTAATACTGTTCAAGCAATTCATTATTGTCTTATACATACTGAATTGAACAGCATTTAAATACATTAAATAAATCCGTTATGAAGTACTAGTAGTCAGGAAGTATCACTAATTCGATGCCAGTTGTATAAACATAAACTATTATGTCACCGTTTCAAAGCCCGGTTAAAAGCAGATGACACTGCCTACATACTGCATTTTGACAATTTAAAATAGTGATATCATTTAAATAAGTGGAATATAAATAAACATTACTGAAACAACGTTCATTGGCGCGGGTAAAATTAATATTATTCAGATTCAACACACATGAACATCGTTATTTAGCACGAGTTAATTATCCAATATGTCTGCTCAGCAAACGACGATCACAACCGTTCAGAATAGTTCCACACGCGTTTAAGCACTGCAAAACGTCCATGCACGTGTACGCACTTCAAAACTTCCCATTCAGCTTGCGGTTCGTCTTGAGGGGAAGGTTCAGACTTGGGTTACCGTTGTTCTTGGGACAGTATCGGATGGTGTGGGCTACATCGCCGGAAACCCCGCACAGGGGACACGTATACCTCCGTAGAATCGGGCACGACACCCGCCCGGCATTGTCCTTGAGCACGTGCGACTGATATACTGACGCCACCTCACCGTTGTTCTTGCAAAACACGCATACTACGTTTTTAGGTTTCTTTCCATTACCATCCCGACGGCGTTGTTTCGACACTAAATACTCGGCAAGTACCGAATTGTCCTCCGATTCAAGTTGCTCAGACGTGGTGCGTTCCCGCAACTGTGACGTGAACATGTCCATTTCGTCCATATCAGTGGAGACACCATTGTTAGCAAAATCTTCGTGGGCATCTGATCTAATCATATCTAAAGGATCAAACGACGAAAATCCATCAAGACCTAACACAAAACCACCGCACTTCTCATCGTCCCCATTTCTACACTTAGGGGGACTCATAATCCTGTCTAAATCCGAATGTAGATCATCCGCTCTCCAGGCGACATTAGTAAGTCCAAAGTAATCTTGGAACGGTAAATACTCCATTTTCCCAGAAAGCTTCACTAATTCACAGAAACACAAAGTTTAATCAGAATTGTGAATAATTGTATATGTCACACTTGTATCAGACTGGTATGATTTTTGAAATTAAAATAGTCACATTTTCTAAACGAGCGCTATTTATTGAAGTAAAAATGTTGTCCAGCGCGAATTTTGATTGGTTACATTGAAATGTTGTCCAGCACGAACGGTGATTGGTTACTTTGAAATTAGGTCAGCGTGATTGACAGGTCTTGTTTGGAAACTTTAATAATTATAACTTCGCCGCTTTCTTTTTGTCGAGGTCTAAGGTAATTCACACCATTTGGTTAAGCGCTTTGTTTGTTATTGTTTCGATCAGGGATAACGAATAACTGAAGGGTCCAGTTTTCAATCGGTTGTGAAACAAACATTCAAACACATACAGCTATGATAACAATTAGTCGATCTGATTGCATAATAAATACTTCCTCGTTGAAAAAACCAAAACAAAACACAACACTTTTATATATTTATTATTTTATTTATAAAAGTGACGTCTTTAATAATAATATTTCCGCGTGTGACCTTGTAGTGACTTTGAATAATGCAGTACTTGAGTCGTAATGATCTTCAATGCTTCATGTTAGTCCCGGTATTAGTATAGGTATAAGGACGCACGGCACTCTTGGAGTATGTTTCAGTAATTACAAATCTAACTAAGAACCGTGATTTATTATCATGCATCATTTTGACTTTAAATCTGTCTGCGTATAATTGAATAATTCAAATTCAATTCAAAATTCTTTATTTGGCACAAACATTACATTACACAAATATTACAATGTTTTTCACCAATACAATATAGGCGGATGCATTTTCAATACAATACAATGATAATGTATGATGATGTTGAAAATAATTAAGTAAATAACGTATTAACCAAATGAACACGATATGAGACTGATGCGTTGATAAACAAGGGTAACTTAACAATTTAGATTTTCTTTATTTTACCATAGTTTTAAATATAGTACTGGTGCAATATAATGAAAATGTAAAATGCAAAAAATAAATAAATAATAATAATAATACGTCTCAATTTTAAATTAGCTATCCCGCCAACAACAGCTAAATTTTACAACAGATCTACGCCGTTTCTTAACCTACTGACGACGAGTTATATATATATATATATATAACTGACATATTTTGAGAATCCAAACTCTGTAGACACAATATAAACGGCTTTAACCAGTCAGACCAAACCCCAAAACGGGAGCTTCGAATTAAGAGTTACCAACTCATAATTCAGTTTACGCATATTCTATCACAGTCTGTCGTTACTTAGACCTCTTATTTCCAGGCTGTAATATCAGTGGTAATATCTCCGAATTTAATATCACGCCCTATATCTTACATTCCTAACTTAAAGGGACACATGGCAATCTTCAAGTGTTTATCAAGCATTGCAATTAGCGTCACGATTTATTTATCTAGTATAATTATGACTTAAAACCAGCTTGCATATTAATTAAATAAAACGTTGAGTTTTCTTTCTATTTGTCTTATTCTACCATAGGTTTAAATGTATTATTGGTGCATATAATCAACAGTTAATAATATGCAAACATAATTTGCTTTAACCAAGTCTTATAATTAATGTTAATGATTGAACAAATGCACATTATGTAAAAAACTAACTAAAAGCCGTGAGTTTTTATAAAAAATCAAGATTGCCGTGTTTTTTACCTGAACTATTGTTGCAGTACCTCACAGACCTGAACTATTCAATCATTGAGACCAGTACCTTTATTGTTGCAGTACCTCACAGACCTGAACTGTTTACTAACTCAGAGCAGTACCTTTATTGTTGCAGTACCTCACAGACCTGAACTATTCAATCATTGAGGCCAGTAACTTTATTGTTGCAGTAGCTCACATACCTGAACTATTCAATCATTGAGACCAGTACCTTTATTGTTGCAGTAGCTCGCAGACCTGAACTATTCAATCATTGAGACCAGTACCGTTGCAGTACCTCACAGACCTGAACTATTCAATCTTTGAGATCAGTACCTTTATTGTTGCAGTAGCTCACAGGCCTGAACTATTCAATCATTCAGAGCAGTACCTTTATTGTTGCAGTACCTCACAAATCTGAACTATTCGATCATTGAGGCCAGTACCTTTATTGTTGCAGTATCTCACAGACCTGAACTATTCAATCATTGAGACCAATACCTTTATTGTTGCAATACCTCGCAGACCTGAACTATTCAACCATTGAGACGATTACAGTTATTGTTGCAGTACCTCACATACCTGAACTATTCAATCATTGAGACCATTACCTTTATTGTTGCAGTACCTCGCAGACCTGAACTATTCAATCATTGAGACGATTACAGTTATTGTTGCAGTACCTCACATACCTGAACTATTCAATCATTGAGACCATTACCTTTATTGTTGCAGTACCTCGCAGACCTGAACTATTCAATCATTGAGACCATTACCTTTATTGTTGCAGTACCTCGCAGACCTGAACTATTCAATCATTGAGACGAGTACCTTTATTGTTGCAGTACCTCACAGACCTGAACTATTCAATCATTGAGACCATTACCTTTATTGTTGCAGTACCTCGCAGACCTGAACTATTCAATCATTGAGACCATTACCTTTATTGTTGCAGTACCTCGCAGACCTGAACTATTCAATCATTGAGACGAGTACCTTTATTGTTGCAGTAGCTCACAGACCTGAACTATTCAATCATTGAGACCATTACCTTTATTGTTGCAGTACCTCGCAGACCTGAACTATTCAATCATTGAGACGAGTACCTTTATTGTTGCAGTACCTCACAGACCTGAACTATTCAATCATTGAGACCATTACCTTTATTGTTGCAGTACCTCGCAGACCTGAACTATTCAATCATTGAGACCATTACCTTTATTGTTGCAGTACCTCGCAGACCTGAACTATTCAATCATTGAGACGAGTACCTTTAGTGTTGCAGTACCTCACAGACCTGAACTATTCAATCATTGAGACCATTACCTTTATTGTTGCAGTACCTCGCAGACCTGAACTATTCAATCATTGAGACCATTACCTTTATTGTTGCAGTACCTCACAGACCTGAAATATTCAATCATTGAGACGAGTACCTTTATTGTTGCAGTACCTTGCAGACTTGAACTATTCAATCATTGAAACGAGTACCCTTACTGTTGCAGTACATAAGAGACCTGGACTATTCAATTATTGGGACTAGTACCTTTATTGTTGCAGTACCTCACAGACCTGAACTATTCAATCATTGAGACCATTACCTTTATTGTTGCAGTACCTCGCAGACCTGAACTATTCAATCATTGAGACCATTACCTTTATTGTTGCAGTACCTCGCAGACCTGAACTATTCAATCATTGAGACCATTACCTTTATTGTTGCAGTAGCTCACAGACCTGAACTATTCAATAATTGAGACGAGCACCTTTATTGTTGCAGTACCTCACAGACCTGAACTATTTAATCACTGAGGCTAGTATCTTTATTGTTGAGTGCCTCACAGACCTGTATTATTCAATCATCGAGACGAGTAACTGTATTGTTGCAGTACCTCACTGACCTAATATGAGTACAGTAAGGGTTTGCCTATGGCGGCATATTGACCGCCAGGAAATAATTCTTCATAAAATATTCATTTTAAAGAAAGCATTTTCACTAATTACGTGTTCAAGTTTTTGTGTTAATCTATCTGAGACTTTTTCATTGCATTGTCATGCTAAATGTTTTGATTGTTTGTTTATATATGAAAATGTCTAAGTTTTCTTTACATCTCCGTATTTATGTTTTTCAGAGATCTAAGTATTTCTTAGTCAATTCTTAGTGAAATGCCTTCATTTACAAAAGTAAAGGATAATTGTTAGAATACAGTGTTTTAAACAGTGCAGTGATTCATGAGACAACGCGTTTTACATGATCCCACTGTTCTTTAGATCTTTTGGCAGATTTACTCATTTACAACGTGCCTAGATTGAAGATAACATTGCATTTATTATTGTTATAATGTGTCCATGTGACACGGGTGCCCCGCAGATCAGGCATATAAGAAAGTGTACATGTAAGTGTGTATATAGTTTGAAAGCTATATGGCTGATGTTATGCGAGATTAAAACTGAGTATGAACAACTGGTCAAGGTCATTCTGACTGAGCTTCTTATAGGTTGAACATGTTGCGGTCATGCAGATGTAAGTGTAAAATGTAAGATGTAAGCAAGATGTAAGTGTAAGATGTAAGATGTAAGATGTAAGTGTAACATGTAAGTGTCAGACGTATGTGTAAGATGTAAGTGTAAGTGTAAGATGTAAGTGTAAGATGTAAGTGTAAGATGTATGTGTAAGATGTAAGTGTAAGATGTAAGTGTCAGATGTAAGTGTAAGATGTAAGTGTCAGATGCAAGTGTAAGTGTAAGATGTAAGTGTAAAATGTAAGTGTCAGATGTAAGTGTAAGATGTAAGTGTCAGATGTAAGTGTAAGTGTAAGATGTAGTGTAAGATGTAAGTGTCAAATGTAAGTGTACGATGTATGTGTAAGATATAAGTGCCAGATGTAAGTGTAAGATGTAAGTGTAAGATGTAAGATGTAAGTGTAAGATGTAAGATGTAAGATGTAAGTGTAAGATGTAAGTGTAAGATGTAAGTGTCAGATGTAAGTGTCAGATGCAAGTGTAAGTGTAAGATGTACGTGTAAAATGTAAGTGTCAGATGTAAGTGTAAGATGTAAGTGTCAGATGTAAGTGTAAGTATAAGATGTAGTGTAAGATGTAAGTGTCAGATGTAAGTGTACGATGTATGTGTAAGATATAAGTGTCAGATGTAAGTGTAAGATGTAAGTGTAAGATGTAAGTGTACGATGTAAGTGTAAGATGTAAGTGTCAGATGTAGTGTAAGATGTAAGTGTAAGATTTAAGTGTACGATGTAAGTGTAAGATGTAAGTGTCAGATGTAAGTGTAAGATGTAAGTGTAAGATGTAAGTGTACGATGTAAGTGTAAGTGTAAGATATAAGTATCAGATGTAAATGTAAGATGTAAGTGTAAGATGTAAGTGTAAGTGTAAGATGTAAGTGTCAGATGTAAGTGTAAGATGTAAGTGTCAGATGCAAGTGTAAGTGTAAGTTGTAAGTGGCAGATGTAAGTGTAAGATGTAAGTATCAGATGCAAGTGTAAGATGTATGTGTAAGATGTATGTGTAAGATGTAAGTGTAAGTGTAAGATTTAGGTGTCAGATATAAGTGTAAGATGTAAGTGTCAGATGCAATTGTAAGTTGTAAGTGTAAGATGTAAGTGTAAGATGTAAGATGTAAGTGTCAGATGTAAGTGTAAGATGTAAGTGTCAGATGCAAGTGTAAGTGTAAGTTGTAAGTGGCAGATGTAAGTGTAAGATGTAAGTATCAGATGCAAGTGTAAGATGTATGTGTAAGATGTATGTGTAAGATGTAAGTGTAAGTGTAAGATTTAGGTGTCAGATATAAGTGTAAGATGTAAGTGTCAGATGCAATTGTAAGTTGTAAGTGTAAGATGTAAGTGTAAGATGTAAGTGTAAGTGTCAGATGTAAGTGTAAGATGTAAGTGTAAGATGTATGTGTAAGATGTAAGTGTAAGTGTAAGATGTAAGTGTCAGATGTAAGTTTAAGATGTAAGTGTCAGATGCAAGTGTAAGATGTAAGTGCCAGATGTAAGTGTAAAATGTTAGTGTCAGATGTATGTGTAAGATGTAAGTGTAAGTGTAAGATGTAAATGTCAGATGTAAGTGTAAGATGTAAGTGTCAGATGCAAGTGTAAGATGTATGTATAAGATGTAAGTGTAAGATGTAAGTGTAAGATGTATGTATAAGATGTTAGTGTAAGATGTAAGTGTAAGATGTAAGTGTACGATTTAAGTGTAAGATGTAAGTGTAAGATGTAAGTGTAAGATGTAAGTGTCAGATGTAGTGTAAGATGTAAGTGTAAGATGTAAGTGTACGATGTAAGTGTAAGATGTAAGTGTCAGATGTAAGTGTCAGATGTAAGTGTATGATGTAAGTGTCAGATGTAGTGTAAGATGTCAGTGTAAGATGTAAGTGTAAGATGTAAGTGTAAGATGTAAGTGTAAGATGTAAGTGTCAGATGTAAGTGTAAGATGTAAGTGTAAGTGTAAGATATAAGTGTCAGATGTAAATGTAAAATGTAAGTTTCAGATGTAAGTGTCAGATGTAAGTGTAAGTGTAAGATGTAGTGTAAGATGTAAGTGTCAGATGTAAGTGTACGATGTATGTGTAAGATATAAGTGTAAGATGTATGTATAAGATGTAAGTGTAAGATGTAAGTGTAAGATGTATGTATAAGATGTTAGTGTAAGATGTAAGTGTAAGATGTAAGTGTACGATTTAAGTGTAAGATGTAAGTGTAAGATGTAAGTGTAAGATGTAAGTGTCAGATGTAGTGTAAGATGTAAGTGTAAGATGTAAGTGTACGATGTAAGTGTAAGATGTAAGTGTCAGATGTAAGTGTCAGATGTAAGTGTATGATGTAAGTGTCAGATGTAGTGTAAGATGTCAGTGTAAGATGTAAGTGTAAGATGTAAGTGTAAGATGTAAGTGTAAGATGTAAGTGTCAGATGTAAGTGTAAGATGTAAGTGTAAGTGTAAGATATAAGTGTCAGATGTAAATGTAAGATGTAAGTGTAAGATGTAAGTGTAAGTGTAAGATGTAAGTGTCAGATGTAAGTGTCAGATGTAAGTGTCAGATGCAAGTGTAAGTGTAAGATGTAAGTGTCAGATGTAAGTGTAAGATGTAAGTGTCAGATGCAAGTGTAAGATGAATGTGTAAGATGTATGCGTAAGATGTAAGTGTAAGTGTAAGATGTAAGTGTCAGATGTAAGTGTAAGATGTAAGTGTCAGATGCAAGTGTAAGTTGTAAGTGTCAGATGTATGTGTAAGATGTAAGTGTAAGATGTAAGTGTAAGTGTAAGATGTAAGTGTCAGATGTAAGTGTAAGATGTAAGTGTCAGACGCAAGTGTAAGATGTATGTGTAAGATGTATGTGTAAGATGTAAGTGTAAGTGTAAGATGTAAGTGTCAGATGCAAATGTAAGATGTAAATGTCAGATGTAAGTGTAAAATGTAAGTGTCAGATGTAAGTGTAAGATGTATGTGTAAGATGTAAGTGTAAGTGTAAGACGCAAATGTCAGATGTAATTGTAAGACGTAAGTGTCAGATGCAAGTGTAAGTGTAAGATGTAAGTGTAAAATGTAAGTGTCAGATGTAAGTGTAAGATGAAAGTGTCAGATGTAAGTGTAAGTGTAAGATGTAGTGTAAGATGTAAGTGTCAGATGTAAGTGTACGATGTATGTGTAAGATATAAGTGTCAGATGTAAGTGTAAGATGTAAGTGTAAGATGTAAGTGTCAGATGTAAGTGTAAGATGTAAGTGTCAGATGCAAGTGTAAGTGTAAGATGTAAGTGTAAAATGTAAGTGTCAGATGTAAGTGTAAGATGTAAGTGTCAGATGTAAGTGTAAGTGTAAGATGTAGTGTAAGATGTGAGTGTCAGATATAAGTGTACGATGTATGTGTAAGATATAAGTGTCAGATGTAAGTGTAAGATGTAAGTGTAAGATGTAAGATGTAAGTGTAAGATGTATGTGTAAGATGTAAGTGTAAGATGTAAGATGTAAGATGTAAGTGTAAGATGTAAGTGTAAGATGTAAGTGTAAGTGTAAGATGTAAGTGTCAGATGTAAGTGTCAGATTTAAGTGTCAGATGCAAGTGTAAGTGTAAGATGTAAGTGTAAAATGTAAGTGTCAGATGTAAGTGTCAGATGTAAGTGTAAGTGTAAGATGTAGTGTAAGATGTAAGTGTCAGATGTAAGTGTACTATGTATGTGTAAGATATAAGTGTCAGATGTAAGTGTAAGATGTAAGTGTAAGATGTAAGTGTAAGATATAAGTGTCCGATGTAAGTGTAAGATGTAAGTGTCAGATGTAGTGTAAGATGTAAGTGTAAGATGTAAGTGTACGATGTAAGTGTAAGATGTAAGTGCCAGATGTAAGTGTAAGATGTAAGTGTACGATGTAAGTGTAAGATGTAAGTGTCAGATGTAGTGTAAGATGTAAGTGTAAGATGTAAGTGTAAGATGTATGTGTAAGATGTAAGTGTAAGTGTAAGATGTAAGTGTCAGATGTAAGTGTAAGATGTAAGTGTAAGTGTAATATATAAGTGTCAGATGTAAATGTAAGATGTAATTGTAAGATGTAAGTGTAAGTGTAAGATGTAAGTGTCAGATGTAAGTGTAAGATGTAAGTGTCAGATACAAGTGTAAGTGTAAGATGTAAGTGGCAGATATAAGTGTAAGATGTATGTGTCAGATGCAAGTGTAAGATGTATGTGTAAGATGTATGTGTAAGATGTAAGTGTAAGTGTAAGATGTAAGTGTCAGATGTAAGTGTAAGATGTAAGTGTCAGATGCAAGTGTAAGTTGTAAGTGTCAGATGTAAGTGTAAGATGTAAGTGTAAGATGTAAGTGTAGGTGAAAGATGTAAGTGTCAGATGTAAGTGTAAGATGTAAGTGGCAGATGCAAGTGTAAGATGTATGTGTAAGATGTATGTGTAAGATGTAAGTATAAGTGTAAGATGTAAGTGTCAGATGTAAGTGTAAGATGTAAGTGTCAGATGCAAGTGTAAGATGTAAGTGCCAGATGTAAGTGTAAAATGTAAGTGTCAGATGTAAGTGTAAGATGTATGTGTAAGATGTAAGTGTAAGTGTAAGATGTAAATGTCAGATGTAAGTGTAAGATGTAAGTGTCTGATGCAAGTGTAAGTGTAAGATGTAAGTGTAAAATGTAAGTGTCAGATGTAAGTGTAAGATGTAAGTGTCAGATGTAAGTGTAAGTGTAAGATGTAGTGTAAGATGTAAGTGTCAGATGTAAGTGTACGATGTATGTGTAATATATAATTGTAAGATGTATGTATAAGATGTAAGTGTAAGATGTAAGTGTAAGATGTATGTATAAGATGTTAGTGTAAGATGTTAGTGTAAGATGTAAGTGTACGATGTAATTGTCAGAAGTAAGTGTAAGATGTAAGTGTAAGATGTATATGTAAGATGTAAGTGTAAGATGTAAGTGTGAGATGTAAGATGTAAGTGTAAGATGTAGTGTAAGGTGTAAGTGTAAGATGTAAGTGTAAGATGTTTAATAAAACGTGGCCGTGGCACATAAGAAAGTGTAGATGTAAGTGTGTATAAAGTTTGAAAGCTATATGGCTGCTGTTGTGCGAGATTAAAACTGAGTATGAACAACTGGTCAAGGTCATTCTGACTGAGCTTCTTATAGGTTGAACATGTTGCGGTCATGCAGATGTAAGTGTAAGATGTAAGATGTAAGCAAGATGTAAGTGTAAGATGTAAGATGTAAGATGTAAGTGTAAGATGTAAGTGTCAAACGTAAGTGTAAGATGTAAGTTTAAGATGTAAGTGTACGATGTAAGTGTAAGATGTAAGTGTCAGATGTAGTGTAAGATGTAAGTGTAAGATGTAAGTGTACGATGTAAGTGTGAGATGTAAGTGTACGATGTAAGTGTAAGATGTATGTGTAAGATGTAAGTGTAAGATGTAATTGTACAATGTAAGTGTAAGATGTAAGTGTCAGATGTAGTGTAAGATGTAAGTGTAAGATGTAAGTGTCAGATGTAAGTGTAAGATGTAAGTGTAAGATGTAGTGTAAGATGTAAGTGTAAGATGTAAGTGTCAGATGTTAGTGTAAGATGTAATGGTAAGATGTATGTGTAAGATGTAAGTGTAAGATGTATGTGTAAGATGTAATTTTACGATGTAAGTGTAAGATGTTAATGTCAGATGTAGTGTAAGATGTAAGTGTACGATGTAAGTGTAAGATGTATGTGTATGATGTAAGTGTAAGATGTAAGTGTACGATGTAAGTGTAAGATGTAAGTGTCAGATGTAGTGTAAGATGTAAGTGTCAGATGTAAGTGTCAGATGTAAGTGTAAGATGTAAGTGTAAGATGAAGTGTAAGATGTAAGTGTAAGATGTAAGTGTCAGATGTAAGTGTAAGATGTAATGGTAAGATGTATGTGTAAGATGTAAGTGTAAGATGTATGTGTAAGATGTAAGTGTAAGATGTATGTATAAGATGTTAGTGTAAGATGTATGTGTAAGATGTAAGTGTAAGATGTATGTATAAGATGTAAATGTAAGATGTAAGTGTAAGATGTATGTGTAAGATGTAAGTGTAAGTGTAAGATGTAAGTGTAAAATGTAAGTGTCAGATGTAAGTGTAAGATGTAAGTGTCAGATGTAAGTGTAAGTGTAAGATGTAGTGTAAGATGTAAGTGTCAGATGTAAGTGTACGATGTATGTGTAAGATATAATTGTAAGATGTATGTATAAGATGTAAGTGTAAAATGTAAGTGTAAGATGTATGTATAAGATGTTAGTGTAAGATGTAAGTGTAAGATGTAAGTGTACGATGTAATTGTCAGAAGTAAGTGTAAGATGTAAGTGTAAGATGTAAGTGTAAGTGTAAGATGTAAGTGTGAGATGTAAGATGTAAGTGTAAGATGTAGTGTAAGATGTAAGTGTAAGATGTAAGTGTAAGTGTAAGATGTTTAATAAAACGTGGCCGTGGCACATAAGAAAGTGTAGATGTAAGTGTGTATAAAGTTTGAAAGCTATATGGCTGCTGTTGTGCGAGATTAAAACTGAGTATGAACAACTGGTCAAGGTCATTCTGACTGAGCTTCTTATAGGTTGAACATGTTGCGGTCATGCAGATGTAAGTGTAAGATGTAAGATGTAAGCAAGATGTAAGTGTAAGATGTAAGATGTAAGATGTAAGTGTAAGATGTAAGTGTCAGACGTAAGTGTAAGATGTAAGTTTAAGATGTAAGTGTACGATGTAAGTGTAAGATGTAAGTGTCAGATGTAGTGTAAGATGTAAGTGTAAGATGTAAATATACGATGTAAGTGTAAGATGTAAGTGTCAAATGTAGTGTAAGATGTAAGTGTAAGATGTAAGTGTACGATGTAAGTGTAAGATGTATGTGTAAGATGTAAGTGTAAGATGTAAGTGTACAATGTAAGTGTAAGATGTAAGTGTCAGATGTAGTGTAAGATGTAAGTGTAAGATGTAAGTGTCAGATGTAAGTGTAAGATGTAAGTGTAAGATGTAGTGTAAGATGTAAGTGTAAGATGTAAGTGTCAGATGTAAGTGTAAGATGTAATGGTAAGATGTATGTGTAAGATGTAAGTGTAAGATGTATGTATAAGATGTAATTTTACGATGTAAGTGTAAGATGTTAATGTCAGATGTAGTGTAAGATGTAAGTGTACGATGTAAGTGTAAGATGTATGTGTAAGATGTAAGTGTAAGATGTAAGTGTACGATGTAAGTGTAAGATGTAAGTGTCAGATGTTGTGTAAGATGTAAGTGTAAGATGTAAGTGTCAGATGTAAGTGTAAGATGTAAGTGTAAGATGAAGTGTAAGATGTAAGTGTAAGATGTAAGTGTCAGATGTAAGTGTAAGATGTAATGGTAAGATGTATGTGTAAGATGTAAGTGTAAGATGTATGTGTAAGATGTAAGTGTAAGATGTATGTATAAGATGTAAGTGTAAGATGTATGTGTAAGATGTAAGTGTAAGATGTATGTATAAGATGTAAGTGTAAGATGTAAGTGTAAGATGTATGTGTAAGATGTAAGTGTAAGTGTAAGATGTAAATGTCAGATGTAAGTGTAAGATGTAAGTGTCTGATGCAAGTGTAAGTGTAAGATGTAAGTGTAAAATGTAAGTGTCAGATGTAAGTGTAAGATGTAAGTGTCAGATGTAAGTGTAAGTGTAAGATGTAGTGTAAGATGTAAGTGTCAGATGTAAGTGTACGATGTATGTGTAAGATATAATTGTAAGATGTATGTATAAGATGTAAGTGTAAGATGTAAGTGTAAGATGTATGTATAAGATGTTAGTGTAAGATGTAAGTGTAAGATGTAAGTGTACGATGTAATTGTCAGAAGTAAGTGTAAGATGTAAGTGTAAGATGTATATGTAAGATGTAAGTGTAAGATGTAAGTGTGAGATGTAAGATGTAAGTGTAAGATGTAGTGCAAGATGTAAGTGTAAAATGTAAGTGTAAGTGTAAGATGTTTAATAAAACGTGGCCGTGGCACATAAGAAAGTGTAGATGTAAGTGTGTATAAAGTTTGAAAGCTATATGGCTGCTGTTGTGCGAGATTAAAACTGAGTATGAACAACTGGTCAAGGTCATTCTGACTGAGCTTCTTATAGGTTGAACATGTTGCTGCCATGCAGATGTATGTGTAAGATGTAAGTGTAAGATGTAAGTGTAAGATGTAAGTGTAAGATGTAAGTGTCAGATGTAGTGTAAGATGTAAGTGTAAGATGTAAGTGTCAGATGTAAGTGTAAGATGTAAGTGTAAGATGTAGTGTAAGATGTAAGTGTAAGATGTAAGTGTCAGATGTAAGTGTCAGATGTAAGTGTAAGATGTAAGTGTAAGATGTATGTGTAAGATGTAAGTGTAAGATGTATGTGTAAGATGTAAGTGTAAGATGTATGTGTAAGATGTATGTATAAGATGTAAGTGTAAGATGTATGTGTAAGATGTAAGTGTAAGATGTATGTATAAGATGTAAGTGTAAGATGTATGTGTAAGGTGTAAGATGTAAGTGTAAGATGTAAGTGTAAGATGTAAGTGTAAGATGTAAGTGTAAGATGTAAGTGTCAGATGTAAGTGTCAGATGTAAGTGTCAGATTAAGATGTAAGTGTAAGTAAGATGTAAGTGTAAGATGTAAGATGTAAGTGTAAGATGTATATGTAAGATGTACCAAATTAAATTGGTTTAGGTTTACACGTGTTTAGTAAGAATTAAATATTCTTTGCAAGCAAACTGATCGTGTATAAAAAAAATTAGCGCAACGCTGCCACTTTTTTTAAGTATGAAAACGGTAGTGTATATCTTATTTTTCGAGGTTTATATGTTGTATTTTCTTCTACATCTGTTACTGAGGTGAAAATGAAGATAATACATTTGAGGGGAGTATAGAGGTGCGAAAAAAACCCTGATGACATTCATTATGGGAGCCGGCAATGTCCAGGTCACCAAATTCCTACAAACTTCCACAAGGTTGCATTGTTTAATTATTTTGTTTATAATAAGCCTGCAAATATATAGAGGATATTTGTTGTTTTGGAGTGAATAACATATTTTATTTCATCGAGAAGTGAGAAAACTTTATATTTTCACGTATGCGAAGCATGAGTGAAAATATAAAAGTTTTCTAACTTCGAGATGAAATAAAATATGTTATTCACGACAAAACAACAAATTTTCTTTTTATTTTATGATTTTACAAACAATTATTTGAGCAATTTCAGAAACTTAACCGTTTTACACACCTGGCTACTCGCCCTGTTCACAATGACGTAACGAAACGTTACATGACGTCACTTTTTTTGAAACGTTAACGTCATAGAACGGAAGTAATTAAATAAACAGTGGATGTAACAGTATAACAGTTGGAATATCTTGTGAGTCGTGTTACTGTGCATTTGTGTTGGTTGTACATTAAAACTGTAGTCCCGGCAGCTACTGTGGAAATAAAACTCTATATTCCACAGTGTGGAATAACACTTTTATTTCACTGCTAAAATACAGTATTTCATTGCTATCATAAAATAAATAATAATACAAATGTTATGTTATTTCTCTATCTATATAAGTATATGTAAGTGGTTCCCGACATGACCATCGGCTTGAACAGGTTCTCTTTCATATTCGATCGACATCTACGGGTACAATATATTATCTACCATACCAATTAACACTCCATCACGTGTTTGTCACGTGCTGCGGCGTAATCAAAGATCACGTGTTTGTCACGGATTAACGTAAATAGTTCCATGAGGATTATAGCAAGTAACTATTTTTAAACGAGTAATCATTAATTATGCCATTTGTTCATAAAATTGTAGAACAGTCTGAATGTGTTTGTTTTCATAACAATGTTTTTAATCCGGAAAAAGTCAAGTTATATAACCATTTCCTGTGTTTGACACTGTGGCCGATACATAGTTAAAATTGTTGCAAAAACATTAAAGATGGTTATTTTAATTACCTGGGGGAAATACATTTTCTAATGAGTGGAAACATCCTTTGAACATTTAATGCTAGTATATTTCTTTTAATTACTATATTCAAGAAATATGGAGAAAAGTAAAAAACAGAATTATTCATTAGTTGCCATGAAGGGTGGTAAATGGTTATTTTAACCATGTGAGCGTGCATGGTACGAGAGCGTTTATGATATTCTTCAAACATTTAATATGTCCTTTTGCCACATTACTAACTGAGAAAACTCTTAAAAAAATAACAATTTTCTTTTTATGATTAACAAACAGTTTTGAACTGGGTATATTGTGTGCCCGCTTGTTCTGAATCGTCCATCAATGACGTGGTCAAACAACGGCATAACTAGACAAAATTACTCGCATGACATTTCGTAAAATACTTTTCTTTAATTTAAACTTATTCTGAAAATATATTTTATTAGCCGTAATGCATCAATTTAAATGTTTAAATTATTTAATCAGAGGGGATTTTTTTGGGGTATAGGGTAAGGGACTGGGCGATTTTGTCCTACACACGATTCGAAGCGTCCTTATTAGAGTGGTACTATTTTACCCCTTTTTGTATTTTTTTATTTTGGATATATCAATATGTAAATTTTTAAGTAATATTTATATCAGTTTGTGCTTGAAGTCATATTTTGTTTTTGTGAACAAGGATTTATGAATAGTAAAATAAATCCTTGTTATGAAGTGATAGTTATATTTGTTTGTTTATGAAGTAATATTAATATCCGTTTGTTTATGAAGTAATAGTTATATCCGTGAGTTTATGAAGTAATATTAATATCTGTTTGTTTATGAAGTAATATTTATATCCGTTTGTTTATGAAGTAATAGTTATATCCGTGAGTTTATGAAGTAATAGTTATATCCGTTTGTTTATGAAGTAATAGTTATATCCGTCAGTTTATGAAGTGATAGTTATATCCGTGTGTTTATGAAGTAATAGTTATATCCGTTTGTTTATGAAATTATAGTTATATCCGTGTGTTATGAAGTGATAGTTATATCTGTTTGTTTATGAAGTAATATTCATATCCGTGTGTTTATGAAGTAACAGTTATATCCGTTTGTTTATGATGTAATAGTTATATCCGTCTGTTTATGAAGTGATAGTTATATCTGTTTGTTTATGAAGTAACAGTTATATCCGTTTGTTTATGATGTAATAGTTATATCCGTCTGTTTATGAAGTGATAGTTATATCTGTTTGTTTATGAAGTAATAGTTATATCTGTTTATTTATGGAGTAATAGTTATATCTGTTTGTATATGAAGTAATAGTTATATATGTTTGTTTATGGAGTGATAGTTATATCTGTTTGAATATGAAGTAATAGTTATATATGTTTGTTTATGGAGTAATAGTTATATCTGTTTGTTTATGAAGTAATAGTTAAATCTGTTTGTTTATGAAGTAATAGTTATATCCGTTTGTTTATAAAGTAATAGTTACATCCGTTTGTTTATGAAGTAATAGTTATATCTGTTTGTTTATGAAGTAATAGTTAGATTTGTTTATTTTATGAAGTAATAGTTATATCCGTTTGTATATGAAGTAATAGTTATATATGTTTGTTTATGGAGTGATAGTTATATCTGTTTGTATATGAAGTAATAGTTATATTTGTTTGTTTATGAAGTAATAGTTATATCCGTTTGTTTATGACGTAATAGTTATATCCGTTTGTTTATGACGTAATAGTTATATCTGTTTGTTTATGAAGTGATAGTTATATCTGTATGTTTATAAAGTAAAAGTTACATCCGTTTGTTTATGAAGTAATAGTTATATCTGTTTGTTTATGAAGTAATGGTTAGATTTGTTTATTTTATGAAGTAATAGTTATATCTGTTTGTATATGAAGTGATAGTTATATCTGTTTGTATATGAAGTTATAGTTAGATATGTTTGTTTATAAAGTAATAGTTATATCCGTTTGTTTATGAAGTAATAGTTATATCCGTTTGTTTATGATGTAATAGTTATATATGTTTGTTTATGAAGTAATAGTTATATATGTTTCTTTATGAAGTAATAGTTATATCTGTTTGTGCATGAATAAATAGTTATATCCGTTTATTTATGAAGTAATAGTTATATCCGTTTGTTTATGAAGTAATAGTTATAGGTGTTTATTTATGAAGTAATAATTATATATATTTGTTTATAAAGCAAACGTTTTATTTGTTTGTTTATGAAGTAATAGTTATATCTGTTTGTTTATGAAATTATAGTTATATCTGTTTGAGCATGAAGTAATAGTTATATCCGTTTGTTTATGTTGAAAAAGTTGTATCTGTTTGTTCACGAAGTAATCGTTATATCTGTTTGTTTATGAAGTAATCGTTATATCTGTTTGTTTATGAAGTAATCGTTATATCTGTTTGTTTATGAAGTAATAGTTATATCCGTTTGTGCATGAAGTAATAGTCATATATGTTTGTTTATGAAGTAATAATTATATATTTTTATTACGTTGATTGTGAAGTTATATCTGTTTCTAATAAAGCATTTTTGTATAATTTGTTGTGATGAACTAATATTTATATATGTTGTTATGATAAAGTAAGATTTATATGTGTTGTTTATGAGTTATATTTATAAGTTGCTTAGAATGAAATAATATGTATGTATGTTGTTAATATGAAGATATATTTATATATTTGTCTATGAAGTTAAAATGTAAATGTATATATTGTATGATCACATGGGCCTATGTCTTACCGATTTTGAAATAAAGTGCTTCATAATCACTAAACTTATTTGCAATTATATGCATTTAACATTATTAAAATTGATATTTATACCTATGGTGTTCTTAGGCAGTAATAGTTATAGAACAGAACAGAACAGACTTTTTATTGACTTGTACGTTAAGTACATCATCATAACATATATACAACAATTTCAAAATACATATTTAAATCACGTTTAATATACAAAGTATATGATTACTATACAGATATATATCAGCTCTAAAGAGGATGAACTATAAAGTGTTCAAACATGCGTTATAGATATTCTATGTTATATATGCTGTTTTGTGGCTATTGGTACTTTGCGGAACGGAACGGAACCAATATTGAGGCTCCATACGGGGCATAACGTAATAAAAAACAAATGGTACTTTCTATCACTTTATTTAATATTTATACTATAGATTGTTTGTTTTTATCAGCATTCGAGTTTCAAAGCATTCCGCTCAAATTATGCGACAACTAATTTGAATCTAACTATAATGACAACCCTGTTCCGTTCCGCAAAATACCAATACCCATATTGGTTTTGGTATTTTGAGGAACGAAACAGAACAGGGTTGTCATTATAAAGGACTCACACCACTATTATCTCCCTTGAATACTCGTGCCCTACAGATGAAGGAGGTAGATAAAAAAAGTTCGCTTTTCTACATTTTAAAGGATACATTGATTTATCTTTACCAGGCTCTAAATCTACAGCATTTTAGGAAGAGATCACAGAAAAATGCATGTTGATATCAGATTTCTAGTTAAATCTGCCTCATTTTACACATCATGGGTCTAATCTCCACGGGGTTGTATTTTTGTCTAAATTTTGATAGGCAAACATGAAATTAAAAAAAGTTCAATCTGGTAAATATTTGTTAAAAGTTAATAACATGCAGATATTGGATCAATGAAGAATTTAAGCATAAATACATGTTGCAAAATCTTTTTTTATCTCTATGCCACGAACAAAAACATTACAATGGGACCCTATGGAAAATTAATTGTGGTGTGAGACGTTAAGAAAGAGCGGCAGAATGGGTATCTTTTATTCGTTATTCTTAAGGCATTGCGCTTTAGAGCTGCAGAATGGCATTTTCATCCGTCACCTCTAAGGTATTGCGCTTTAGAGCTGCAGAACGGGTATCTTTCATCCTTTAAAGCTAAGGCATTGCGCTTTAGAGCTGCAGAACAGGTATCTTTCATCATTCATCTCTAATGCCTTGCAATTTGGAGCTTCAGAATGGAAATTTCCATCATGCATCTCTAAGCCCTTGCGCTTTAGAGCTGCAGAACGGGTATCTTACATCCTTCACCTCTAAGCATTGTTTGTGTATCTGTGAACGTTTCAGTCATGTTAGGACACAGTTAACACGGTTATTCAGAAATCCCGTCTGTGTATGTATAGTTAGTTCAAGTTATCTTGATATTGCAGGAATAAGCTGAAATTTTGCAGCTATTGGCTTGTAAAACAAACACACATATCAATGAAGACAGACTTCTTTGAAAAAATGTCAAAATTAAAGCGGGAGACTGATACTTTTCCTGGAAAATCAAAATTTTGACGGGTAACTCTTAGTTTGAGTTTATTATTTTCAGCATTTATCTCAATAATCATTTCTTAAAGATCATTTTTATGCTATATTCAGATATAGAGATGCCTTTTCATGTATATTTGAAAGTTTCAGACATAGCTGAGCACAAGTGACCAGGAAAATGCAAAATCCTTATCAGTACTGTAGATTTTCAAAATATTAAAGGTACTCGGCCTGAATTTCGACCAATACCCTGGGTCACTAAAACTTGAATAATTTGAAAAGCAATAAACCTGGAATCAAAATTTTAGCACTTTTCAGCATGTAATTGATTTGTATACATTTTCAATTATTATTGAGGTGATCATTAGGAAGAAAGAAAATCACCTAAAGAGGGACGTTTAGACTTCTACTGAAATACTTCGACATTTGACCAGCGAGATACCCCTTGTCACTGCGAGTCCCCGCACATGACAAGAGGCAGACTACGGTGGACCCCCAACGGCTCACCCTGGACAACCGACGTTGGATTAATCCTAAGATCTACTCTTGTCGTATGATGTAGGGCAACCAGAGGGTTCAACAATTACCATCGATACGACGGCGTGGACACTTAGTAGCCATCACCAACAGAAACACGGCACCACGTGCAGCCGGATTGACATACTTGGGACACGTTTGGCGCTTCTAATCTCCTGGTTCCTGATTGGCTAAGACGACTGCTACCTATACACAATTCTGCAGGCAATCTTATTGGCCAGAATCTTTAACAGCGACTGTAATCTTCTTCGAAAAATCCTAATCACCCACAGACTATCTGCTTTGGAATTCTTCGCTATTCAACTCTACTGCTGCAGATTTATACTAAACCACTTTGGAAGAGGGATGCTGATTCTACACCCGGACCCTTCTGCACCCATAACCTTCTTCTGAAAAGCTCGCCCTGTGCCATAGGGCGAGGATAAACAAAACTCTTATGGATTGCCGTAGGTTCCCCTCGTCTCTTGCGGGAGCTTGCATTGACAAGTTGTATCTCGGCGTTGATTGTTTTCAGTAGAAGTCTATCAATCGCCCCTCTTCAGGACCACGTTAGAAATATCCTTTGGTTAAAAACATATGTACATATGTACAACAATAAGATTTCTAACTCCCCGTAGCGTGGGGAGATTCCAGAAAACGGCACTTTTTGCGAGGTCCCCTTGCTCCAGACGGCCGCAACACGTCCTGCCTATTCGATGGTCTGAACTGCAATGGTTACAATAATTATTATATATCTATCAATAATTATATACATAGTGCCGTCATTTTCTTAGAGTGGAATACAAAAATCTGTATCACCTCTAGAGGTTTTCTGAATCCGTATCAGTATGCTACTATAAATAAATTCCTTATCACTATCCTGCTTAAAATAGAACCGGGAAATTCCTAATAATGCTCGCATTTGCACCCGTTTGCACGAGAACGCCCAGACGACGTTACCTCGAACAAACAAAACAAGTACGTCGCACCAATGAACTTTAACTTGTAAACTGTAGTTATACCCACAAATATATTAAAATACGCCCATTTCCATTCTACGCTTTATCAAAACATAAGCCTTGAAACATTTAGAAACCTTCTTTATTGCATATATATGCACATGCAACAGAAATATAAATATTTGTTATCATATGTAGGAGATATATAATAAAAGGATCATTACTAAAGTAGCGTGTTCTGGAAGGTTTGTATCGCCTCTCGTAGGTAAATGACAGATCAAGGATCTCACGAGGGAGCCTCTCGTGAGATCCTTGATCTGTCATTTACCTACTCGAGGCGATACAAACTTCCAGGACACGTTACTCTAGTAATAATACTATTATATCAAAATAACCCACAATGAAAAACTTGATCGTTGATCCTCTCGCAGGACCTGCTGGTCCGATGGTCTGGACGAGAATGATTATATATAAAAATGATATATGGAAAGAAAGATTGGGGTTGCATTTGGGGAAACTGGGGTCAAGGTCGCTGTTACTAAAAATAGAAACAATGGCTTCTGCTCAATAACTTTTGTTTGAAGTGAGGTTTTGCGACGAAACTTGCTGTGTAAGTAACTTCTGTGGAAAGGAATGTTATGATTGCAATTAGGGTCACTGTGTTCAAGGTCAATGCCATTGTTACTAAAAATAGAAAAATGGTTTCTGCTCAATACCTTTCGTTAGGAGTGATGTATTGCAATGCAACTTGAGGCTTTGTTTAACTGATATGGGAAGGAGGACTGGGATTGCGTTTGGGGCCACTGAGGGCAAGGTGAAGTTCACTGTCACTAATATGTTTTCCGCTCAGTAACTTTTGTTAGCAGTGATGTATTGTGACGAAACTTGCTGGTTATGTAGCTTATATGGAAAGGAAGGCTGGTAATGCATTTGGATATACTGGAATCAAGGTCAAGGTCGCTGTTACTAAAATAGAAAAATGGATTCGGCTCAATAACTTTTGTTTAAATGGCAGTTGAAAAGAAGAGATTTGATGTAAATCTGGTATCCTAAGAATGAAATAAATACATGTAATTACAAAACAATTTTTATATTGTTGTTGATTTTAATAAAACGTTGTAATAAACAATAGCAAGTACTTGAAAAGCAGTTACTGTTTCTGACCCCACAATATCTGGAATGTTCCTACATAACTGTATATGTTTAAATAAACTCAAGTTGAAAAAATGACAGCAAGGAGCATATATAGGGAGCTTCCATTTGATTGTATTATAATGGCTCAGTCAATAACAAAAGTTCACCTGCAAAATTGTGAATCGCCAAAAACAAAGACATTCGCATATTGCTACGTTTTCATGACTTATTTGGGAATGATGCACTTCCATGTACATTAAATAACCTACATGTAGTTGACCAATGATATACATAAAATAGCATACATGTAGCTGACCAATGATGTATACTTATATAACATACATATATTTGACCAATGATGTGTATTAAATAACATACATGTAGATGACCAATGATGTACATTAAATAAAATACATGTAGTTGACCAATGATGTTCAATAAATAACCTACATGTAGTTGACCAATGATGTACTTTAAATAACATACATGTAGTTGACCAATGATGTACATTAAATAACATACATGTAGTTGACCAATGATGTACATTAAATAACATACATGTAGTTGACCAATGATGTACATTAAATAACATACATGTAGTTGACCAATGATGTACATTAAATAACATACATGTAGTTGACCAATGATATACACTTAAATAACATACATGTAGTTGACCAATGATGTACATTAAATAACATACATGTAGTTGACCAATGATGTACATTAAATAACATACATGTAGTTGACCAATGATGTACATTAAATAACATACATGTAGTTGACCAATGATGTACATTAAATAACATACATGAAGTTGACCAATGATGTACATTAAATAACATACATGTAGTTGACCAATGATGTACACTAAATAACATACATGTAGTTGACCAATGATGTACATTAAATAACATACAGGTAGTTGACCAATGTTATACATTAAATAACATACATGTATTTGACCAATAATGTACAATAAATAACATACATGTAGTTGAACAATGATGTACACTAAATATCATACATGTAGTTGACCAATGATGTACATTAAAGAACATACATGTAGTTGACCAATGATGTACATTAAATAACATACAGGTAGTTGACCAATGTTATACATTAAATAACATACATGTATTTGACCAATAATGTACATTAAATAACATACATGTAGTTGACCAATGATGTACATTAAATAACATACATGTAGTTGGTCAATGATATACACTTAAATAACATACATGTAGTTGAGCAATGATGTACATTAAATAACATACATGTAGTTGACCAATGATGTACATTAAATAACATACATGTAGTTGACCAATGATATACACTTAAATAACATACATGTAGTTGACCAATGATGTACATTAAATAACATACATGTAGTTGACCAATGATGTACATTAAATAACATACATGTAGTTGACCAATGATGTACATTAAATAACATACATGTAGCCAATGATGTACATTAAATAACATACTTGTAGTTGACCAATGATATACACTTAAATAACGAGACCATCCCAGATAAACCTTACAAAGTACGTACATATCATGCAATAAGTCATATATGACCTTGACCACATTGTTAAACAATTTTATTGCAAACATTTCTAATATATCAGTGGCGTTATGACAGTGTTAACATAAAATATTGCTTAGAATCATGTTTATAAAATACAATGTGATATTAATCTAACAATGTCACACATGAAATGCGCTTTTCTCTAGTAACAAATGTTTTTAAGAGATGCAAATGTTAAGTATTACAATACTGTTGTTTAACAGCTTCTCTCTGAATTATGTTATAGATGATACATTATAACTTTAAGTTGCAAGGAGCTTGTTAAAATAAAAACACAAACATATGTGTTATTGGGAGTCTTCACAGATAATACGTTTTCTTTTATCAAAATCCTTTAAATACATATCTGGATAAGTTTCGTAATTGTTGCTTATTTTCTGACTGAAATAATTCTATAGTTTTGAACATGTTGCTGTTTTTCGAAAAGTAATTTTTAAACAATGTAGATCTCAGATCTTTGTATAATATGCATTCAAATAAAAAATGAAATTCATCTCCAAGAGAACTACAGAATTGGCATTTTCTGTTTTGTCTTGGTGTTTTTATTGTTTTTTTCGCAACGACCCGTTTCAATCTCTAGCCTAAGAGATGAGACTCTTAATTGGGTTAATGTCGTTCGAATTTTTTTAATATTGACTATATCCAAATATGGTTAAAACTTGAAAATTAAAATCGAGTTGTAAAATGTCGCTCAAGTTGATTGATTTAAGCGGCTATCCCAGTTTTGTATAAACGTATCTCGCAAACGGTGTTTTACTCTTTTGCGACAAGGACTATCACAACCTGAATTCCATGGTGATGTGATTTGCAAACTTCGTAAGATCCTTCGTCATGATAACTTTCATACTATCTTTGTTAAACTTGTTAAAAGATTTATCAAAATAGGTTATGACCCTATCATTTTGCAACGCACTGCATGCTTGGTGTTGGACCCTTTTACAGTTCGCCACTATGCTTTCCTCTTTGATTGTGCGATGACCGGACAGGCTGTGGACCATATGATGACGTCTACCTAAAGCCCAAAAGGACGGTGACGTTTGATGTTTGTCTGCAGTATTGTCTTGTCGTTCCCTCAATGGTTTATTCTCTTGTTGCTCTGGCTTCTGCCAAGTCACTGAGTACCTTTTTACTGTTAACAAAAACGGTTTTATATCTTCCACGCCTTTTGATAACCATACATTATAAAAACCTAAATTACCCAATATATTTTTAACCAAAGATGCAAAGTTTTTTTTAATTTGGCAGTGTTTCAATATCATTAAGCATCATAGAGTATACATTAACAATGTATTTTCGTGCATTTCTGTTTACTATTTTTAACCAATATCTAATTATTGTATATAATCGCTGAGTATGATAATTTATTCGTCCTAATTCAACAAATATAAAATCATTCTGTGTAGACGTTTTCACTAGTAACAATGATTTGCAAAATTGTAAATGAACTCTTTCGATTTGATTTGCTTGGCTAAATCCCCACAGTTCGCTACCGTAATTAAGAATAGGTATAACCAATTTATCAAATAATTCTAAAGTATGCCTTGGTGTAATATTAACACATTTATAAAGGTATCTGTTCAGTTTATAAAAAATAGCCTTTTGAGCCTGTCCAGAAAGGGTTTTCTGTGCTTCACAAAATGAGCCACCTGTAGTAAATACTATTCCTAAATACGAAAATGTATTAACAATATCTATTCTATTATTATTCAAAGTAAACGAAATATTTATATAAATGTATAGTCTGTGAGATAACATGTATATATTGGTATTATTAACCAATATATTATTTTCATGGAAATATATTACATCAGTTGAACTCTTGATTTCTCTACTCGTCGTCATCACTTTCTTCAAACTCAATATTCATCAAGTTGAATGTTGGCTTCCCTATCTTCCCGCTTATCATTGATTCCTTCTTCAGTGTCAGGGTCGTTGAACATGATTTTAACCAACTGTTGGGATACAGTATCACGAATCATTTGGTATTTTCTCATTATTTCAGCCTTTGGTACTTCTGTACAATGTTGGTCAGTTTGGCACCACACAAGCACTTGGAATTTTTCACGTTCAAATGCATAATTTATAGAAAAAACAAAGTACTGAAAGTACTGAGAATGCAGGGTTTGATAGAAAAGACTATATGAATATTTGCACGATTGATGGACATTTAAAATTTTCATAAATTGGACATAGTTTTACCCAACTTGGCGATCTTGGGCGACCTACAAACATCTTATATATTTAGTTTTCAGTATGGTACACTTTTTCGTTAATATAAAGACTGTGACCAAGTTTGGTAAATACCGGATGCACAATGAGGGGGCTATATTAAGAGTTCACACGGCAAAATATAGGATTTTCCATTAAATCAAGGGCAATAACTCTGAATTTATTAACCGATATGCCGATATGGGTTGTTTTCAAACTTGTCTGAGCCTTCATTAATATAAAGTTCTGGCCAAGTTCGGTAAGGATCGCCAATGGAAAATGAAGTGGCTAGTGTTCACAACTGTAGGATTTCCCATTAAATCAAGGGCTTTTGCGTTTATTATCCTATATAGGTGTTTTTCAAACTTGTCCAAGCTTCCATTAATATAAAGACTCTGACCAAGTTTGGTAAACATCGGATGCAAAATGAAGGGACTACTAGTGTTCAGAAAGCAAAATATAGGATTTTCCATTAAATCAAGGACAATAACTCTGGCGTTCATTATCCAGTATGATTGGTTTTCGAACTTGTCTGACCGTTCATTAATATAAAGACTCTGACCAAGTTTGGTAAATATCGGATGCACAATGAAGGTGCTAGTGTTTTCACAAGGCAAACTATTGGATGTTTTATTAAATCAAGGCCGATAACTGGTGTATCGAACTTGTCCGAGCTCTCATGGATATGAAGACACTGACCAAGTTTGGAAAATATCAGATATATAATAAAGGTGCTAGAGTGTTAACAACAAAAAGTCAAAGGCCAAATGACGAACAATCTGTTACAACGGCTTTAAATTGGTTACAATGGTAAGAAGTCACAAGTGTTATGGGACCTTCTATGCATATTAAATTAGAAGCCAGTTACTTGTGGGAAAGTTTTTTTTCTCCAACATATTGCCTCCAATAGTCAAGGAAGGAGAAAATAAGGGAATTAAAGACTTTGATGAAATTGTCAACAGACATATAAGACCGGTGAGCAGAGCAACTATTAAGCAATTTCTATGTACATTTTGTAGAAAGACATTCTATAATCAGGGGTCAGTGGCGTAACCTAGAAAACATCTTCTGCTGCAGAGACAAATAACTTAACAAGATGCACTACCCGTTGATTCAACTTCCCTATGTATGTCCCATTCATTGAAAATAATATTACTGTAGTATTTACTAAAACATAAAAATACAAATTTATAGATGGAAAAAGGAACTGAAATTGACTATGAGTAAATACACGGGTAAAAGTGGCCATAATTGTGATTAAAAAAAAGAGAGCGAGAAACGGAACATAACCTAGCTGGACGAAGTAGGTTAAAATGCCGCAGCCATGTGCAGTTTCATGATTTAGTCGATTTTAAAATACATGTTTACAAAACATTAAATCTTTTTGTAAGTACAGTGCCCGAATTCACCAAACATTACTGAGAAAATTCAAAGGCTTAAGACTCCATAATATATTTTTGAAAATGGAAATAAAACAATTTTTAAAATATGCATGCAAATATAAATAAACATCCTAACAAAAATGCAACTCGGTTTACACATTATATTTGTCATTATAAATGAAAACTCAGACAATCAGGAGCTTGACATATGTTATGAATTAAAACTCAGACAATCAGGAGCTTGACACTTGTGTGAATGAATACTGATAATCAGGAGCCTGACACATGTTATAAATTAAAACTCAGACAATCAGGAGCTTGACACATGTTATGAATTAAAACTCAGACAACCAGGAGCTTGACACATGTTATGAATTAAAACTCAGACAATTAGGAGCTTGACACTTGTTATGAATGAATACTGATAATCAGGAGCTTGACACATGTTATGAATGAAAAGTCAGACAATCAGGAGCTTGACACATGTTATGAATGAAAAGTCAGACAACCAGGAGCTTGACACTTGTTATGAATGAATACTGATAATCAGGAGCTTGACACATGTTATGAATGAAAAGTCAGACAATCAGGAGCTTGACACATGTTATGAATGAATACTGATAATCAGGAGCTTGACACATGTTATGAATGAATACTGATAATCAGGAGCTTGACACATGTTATGAATGAAAAGTCAGACAATCAGGAGCTTGACACATGTTATGAATGAAAAGTCAGACAACCAGGAGCTTGACACTTGTTATGAATGAATACTGATAATCAGGAGCTTGACACATGTTATGAATGAAAAGTCAGACAATCAGGAGCTTGACACATGTTATGAATGAAAAGTCAGACAACCAGGAACTTGACACTTGTTATGAATGAATACTGATAATCAGGAGCTTGACACATGTTATGAATGAAAACTCAGACAATCAGGAGCTTGACACTTGTGTGAATGAATACTGATAATCAGGAGCCTGACACATGTTATAAATTAAAACTCAGACAATCAGGAGCTTGACACATGTTATGAATTAAAACTCAGACAATCAGGAGCTTGACACATGTTATGAATGAAAAGTCAGACAACCAGGAGCTTGACACTTGTTATGAATGAATACTGATAATCAGGAGCTTGACACATGTTATGAATGAAAACTCAGACAATCAGGAGCTTGACACATGTTATGAATTAAAACTCAGACAATTAGGAGCTTGACACATGTTATGGACAAAAACTCAGACAATCAGGAGCTTGACACTTGTTATGAATGAATACTGATAATCAGGAGCTTGACACATGTTATGAATGAAAAGTCAGACAATCAGGAGCTTGACACATGTTATGAATTAAAACTCAGACAATCAGGAGCTTGACACATGTTATGGATCAAATCTCAGACAATCAGGAGCTTGACACTTGTTGTGAGTGAATACTGATAATCAGGAGCCCGACACATGTTATGAATTAAAACTCAGACAATCAGGAGCTTGACACATATTATGAATGAAAACGCAGATAATCTGGAGCTTGACACATGGTATGAATGAAAACTCAGATAATCTGGAGCTTGACACATGTTGTGAGTGAATACTGATAATCAGGAGCCCGACACATGTTATGAATTAAAACTCAGACAATCAGGAGCTTGACACATGTTATGGATAAAATCTCAGACAATCAGGAGCTTGACACTTGTTGTGAGTGAATACTGATAATCAGGAGCCCGACACATGTTATGAATTAAAACTCAGACAATCAGGAGCTTGACACATATTATGAATGAAAACGCATATAATCTGGAGCTTGACACATGGTATGAATGAAAACTCAGATAATCTGGAGCTTGACACATGTTGTGAATGAAAACTCAGATAACCTGGAGCTTGACACAAGTTAGAAAACTCAGATAATCTGGAGCTTGACACATGTTATGAATGAATGGATTTTGATCAGAACCAGATCAAACACGGGCTTTGCAAATCGGATGACGTCATGACGTCACAACGGTCAGCTATGTGGCCATTTTGGATGAGTCCTGTTGTTAAAACTGTCAGCGTTGACAGAGACAGACACTGATTGATTTCATAGTAAAACAACTTAACAAATGCGATCAGTGTAAAAACAGGTTTTAATTACATTGTGACGTCATCAAGACGGCATGACGTAAAGACACGTGTTAACGTTTTTGCACAACTAGTAGACCCTGAACTCTACAATCTTTGAACACTTTGATCAAATCCGATCTTAAATAAAGAAGATATAACGATAACAAAATTTAGAACTATATATATTATATTCCAACAGAATAACAATCCAGTGGTGTCTAAACATGTTTCTTTGTTTTGTCTAAACAAGTTTCTTTGTTTCATCCTTTGTGGCTTTCTAGGCTATTGTTTTTTTTTGTATTTATATATACACGAGCATATATATACACGATCATCTTTGTGTTTTATTTATATTGTCTATTAATGCTGCCTTGTCGAATGTCAGTATAACTCGTAGTCATTGATATCCACTGAGACTGGGTTTGTGAAACCAGAGATAGATTCCGTGTCTCTTCTTAAGTCTTTTTCACTGTCCAGTGTCTGAGATGGATGCATTTCTTTGTGCTAAGCAGTAACTTCTGATGCTGGAGAGTGGCCTCCACCAGCTTTGCTCGACAGTACAGTGGCGTGTAATGCATCGAGGGTAGTACCGGTATGCCCTTAAGGGAACATACAACAGTCCTGATTTTCTTAAAACTCACCGTGTCCCGATAGTTTGTTTTACATAACATCATTAAGATTAATTATGAGAATAGTATAAAGTTGTTTTTGCATATTATCGACTGTTGATAATATTGCACCAATACTATATTTAAACCTGTGGAAGAATAAGATAACCGACGCCTACTGCTTTGCTGCGACATGGTCTATCTACAGGTACTTGACGCCTACTGCTTTGCTGTGTCCTGGTTTGAATGTATAGATACATGACGCCTACTAACTTGCTGTTTCACGATGTGTATTCACATGTACTTGACGCCTACTGCCTTGTTGTGTCACGGTGTATGCACAGGTACTTGACGCCAACTGCCTTACTGTTTCACGGTGTGTATTCACATGTACTTGACGATTACTGCCTTGTTGTGTCTCGGTGTGTATTCATATGTACTTGACGCCAACTGCCTTGTTGTGTCGCGGTGTATGCACAGGTACTTGACGCCAACTGCCTTGCTGTTTCACGGTGTGTATTCACATCTACTTGACGCCTATTGCCTTGTTGCGTCACGGTGTATTCACATGTACTTGACGCCTACTGCCTTGGTGTGTCACGGTGTGTATTCACACGTATGTGACGCCTACTGCCTTGTTGTATCACGGTGTATGCATAGGTACTTAACGCCAACTGCCGTGTTGTGTCACGGTGTATGCACATGTATTTGACGCCAACTGCCTTGTTGTGTCATGGTGTATGCACATGTATTAGACGCCAACTGCCTTGTTGTGTCACGGTGTATGCACAGGCATTTGACGCATACTGCCTTGCTTATTCGATGTCTTGCAGTGTCATGGTGTATGTACTGGTTCTTGACGCCTTATTCCTTGGTGTTTCACGCTGTGTATTCACCTGTATTTGACGCCTACTGTCGTCCTGTGTTAAGGTGTATGTATAGGTACTTGACGCCTTCTGCCTTGCTGTGTCCCGGTTTATTCTCATGTACTTGACGCCTACTGCCTTGCTGTGTCACGGTGTATTCACAGGTACTTGACGCCTACTGCCTTGCTGTGTCCCGGTTTATTCTCATGTACTTGACGCCTTCTGCCTTGCTGTGTCCCGGTTTATTCTCATGTACTTGACGCCTACTGCCTTGCTGTGTCACGGTGTATTCACAGGTACTTGACGCCTACTGCATTGCTGTGTCCCGGTTTATTCTCATGTACTTGACGCCTACTGCCTTGCTGTGTCACGGTGTATGCACAGGTACTTGACGCCTTCTGCCTTGCTGTGTCCCGGTTTATTCTCATGTACTTGACGCCTTCTGCCTTTCTGTGTCCCGGTTTATTCTCATGTACTTGACGCCTACTGCCTTGCTGTGTCACGGTTTATTCTCATGTACTTGACGCCTACTGCATTGCTGTGTCCCGGTTTATTCTCATGTACTTGACGCCTACTGCATTGCTGTGTCCCGGTTTATTCTCATGTACTTGACGCCTACTGCCTTGCTGTGTCCCGGTTTATTCTCATGTACTTGACGCCTACTGCATTGCTGTGTCCCGGTTTATTCACAGGTACTTGACGCCTACTGCATTGCTGTGTCCCGGTTTATTCTCATGTACTTGACGCCTACTGCATTGCTGTGTCCCGGTTTATTCACAGGTACTTGACGCCTTCTGCCTTGCTATATCACGGTGTATTCACAGGTACTTGACGCCTCCTGCCTTGCTGTGTCACGGTGTATGCACAGGTACTTGACGCCTTCTGCCTTGCTGTGTCCCGGTTTATTCTCATGAACTTGACGCCTACTGCTTTGCTGTGTCACGGTGTATGCATAGGTACTTGACGCCTTCTGCCTTGCTGTGACATGGTGTATGCACAGGTACTTGACGCCTTCTGCCTTGCAGTGACATGGTGTATTCACAGGTACTTGCTGTGATATCCGCAGGTACTTGACGTCTACTGCCTTGCGGTGTCACGGTGTATATGCACATGTACTTGACGCCTACTGTCTTGCTGTGACAAGGTGTATCCACGGGTACTTGACTCCAACTGCCTTGCAGTGTGACGGTGTATGCGAACATGTACTTGTCACGGTGTATGCGCACATGTGTGAAAGTGAAAGTAAAACACATTTAAGAGGTGCCGAATGAATGCAGTTTGTTCACGGTGTCAACAAAGATCAGAAGTTTATTTTATTATATGCCACATGACCCATACTATTCTCAGCAAGTTTTCTAGAGAGGAAGGTCTCATGACTAAGAATGTGTAAGTGAATCTTAGTTTGAACTTCATTTTGAAAAATGGCTAACTAGAAAGCTTGGAAAATATTGTACAGGACTCAATGGGATTTGTTTTACTTCCAGTACACCTTAACGCCTACTACATGGCTGTGTCACGGTGTTTTTGCACAGGTACCTGACACCTACTGCCTTGCTGTGTCACGGTGCATATGCACAGGTACATGACGCCTACTGTCTTGCTGTGTCACGGTGTATATGCACAGGTACCTGACACCTACTGCCTTGCTGTGTCACGGTGTATATGCACAGGTACATGACGCCTACTGTCTTGCTGTGTCACGGTGTATATGCACAGGTACATGACGCCTACTGTCTTGCTGTGTCACGGTGTATGGTTTGGTGTCTAAGCCGCCAGTATGGAAGCGTGATATATTCACAAGTTAAAGCTCCCTGGGGTGCATGGGCGGGGTTGGAAATATTAATCAATTTGCTAGCTTGTAACACTAATTAATATGCGCATTTATAATACGTTTAAAATGACTAACAATCTAATCAAAACACCACCAATACGGATAACCTAGTATACTTTATTCGTTTAAACATCCGATATGCAACCGAAAATAACTATTATGGAACGCCATGACTGTCTTGTGATGAGAACTGATCTTTATGTTCGGTAGATCTACATATTCCGTAATATGCAGTGGTGAAAACATTATATGCAGCTGTAACATCATTATGTTTAGTACATTAAACATATTGTCATTATGTGCCATGCTCCCATCACCACTCCCGTACTGCACAAATAAATTTTCAAAATACCTCTCCCGGACATTACCCACTCCTCCCTCCCGCTTGTATAAATGGTCGTTATTCGGCATTTCCGCCAAATATCTGCATTCCCCGCCAAAAATCGTTTGACATTTCTTTAAAATTTAGCCACATCATCATAACGGAATAAGGACTGAATATAACGCAACACGCAACGCATATATAGATGACTGAACCAGGGGTGGATCCAGGATTTCAGCTTAGGGAGTGGGGGGGCAAGACTTAACAATGTGTTAATTAAATCACTCATTAGCCATTATGCGTCGAGCGAGGGAAGCGAGCGAGAAAATTGTTTATACTGAGGGTGTGCATCGAAATTGTTTGATGGGGGCGTAAGATTTTGGTCCGTTTCTTGCCCCATAAAACGGTTGCGGTAGTGCATCGATAAGGTAAAAAAGTCAGTTTTCAAATAAAATGATTTAACAATGTGTTAATTAAACCACTCTTTAGCCATTATGTGTGGAGCGAGCGAAGCGAGCGAGACTTTTTTTTATACTGAGGGCGTGCATCGAAATTGTTTGATGGGGGGCGTAAGCTTTTGGTCAATTTTCGGGTCCGTTTCTAGCCTCATAAAACGGTTGCGGTAGTGCATTGATAGGGTAAAAAATTCCGTTTTCAAATAAAAGGATTTAACAATGTGTTAATTAAACCACTCATTACCCATTATGCGTCGAGCGAGCGAGAATTTTTTGTATACTGAGGGCGTGCATCGAAATTGTTTGATGGGGGGCGTAAGCTTTTGGTCAATTTTCGGGTCCGTTTCTAGCCTCATAAAACGGTTGCGGTAGTGCATTGATAGGGTAAAAAATTCCGTTTTCAAATAAAAGGATTTAACAATGTGTTAATTAAACCACTCATTAGCCATTATGCGTCGAGCGAGCGAGATTTTTTTTTATACTGAGGGCGTGCATCGAAATTGTTTGATGGGGGGCGTAAGATTTTGGTCAATTTTCCGGTCCGTTTCTAGCCTCATAAAACGGTTGCGGTAGTGCATTGATAGGGTAAAAAGGTCCGTTTTCAAATAAAAGAATTTAACAATGTGTTAATTAAACGACTCATTAGCCATTATGTGTGGAGCGAACGAAGCGAGCGAGAATTTTTTTTATACTGAGGGCGTGCATCGAAATTGTTTGATATTCTATCTACAGTAACATGGACATACATGTATGATCCGGAATTTTTAGGGGCGCGCGCCCCCCCTGTATCCGCTAGTGTGAACCGTAGTAATTTAAAATGAACCGAATATAAAGCGCTTTGTACCACTGAATAAAAGTTGAAACCACTGCACATAAATGTTTTTCAACTGCGTATATTGAAACATCAACGCATATAATCGCTTTTAGAACCTCCGAACATAATGACCAGTGATTTGAATATAACGATGAACCCTCTGTGTATAAAGACACATGAACAGCATATACTGAAGATAATAACAAATGCACTGCATATAATGAGAGAAGCATGCACTGAATATAATAACAAGGGCAAAGCATATAATGAGAGAAGCATGCACTGAATATAATAACAAGGGCAAAGCATATAATGAGAGAAGCATGCACTGAATATAATAACAAAGGCAAAGCATATAATGAGAGAAGCATGCACTGAATATAATAACAAGGGCAAAGCATATAATGAGAGAAGCATGCATTGAATATAATAACAAAGGAAAAGCATATAATGAGAGAAGCATGCACTGAATATAATAACAAAGGCAAAGCATATAATGAGATGTGACTGCACATGATGTTAGATGTATTGCCTATAATTTAAAGTGCACTGCGCATAATGACGAATGTACTATAATAATAATAATAATAATAATAATAATAAAGACTTTATTTAACGAGAAAACTCATTTGAAACTAGTCACTCTACCATGAGGCCCTCAACAATACAATATTTACAATATTTACAAGTAAAAATGCATTTAAAGTGGTATATTCAGTAAATGGAAATATGTTTAAATAGAACTGCAAGACTTAGTCATTTACTAATATATCGGATGGTGAATCCACTGTAAATACAGTGTTTTGAATTGATTTACAGATTGGGCATTTTGTATATGGTGGGGAAGAGAGTTCCACACTTTAGAGCCTGAATAAGCAAATGACTTCCTGAATAACTCACTATTGGGTCTGGGGGAATATAGCTGAAGATTTGATGATGATCTTAGATTCCGCATATGGACATTTGAAGTTAGAGTAAATGCGTCTTTAAGATAAGCAGGGGCCTGATCATTAACTGTTTTAAACATAATGATTGCTTTTTGAAATATAACTCTTTCGGGAAATGTCATCCAACTGAGTTCGGTAAAAAGTTCCACGGAAGGAGTATCGAAATCTTTATCTAGGATAAGTCGTGCAGCTCTTTTTTGGAACCTTACAAGTTTATCTTCGAGAGAAGTATTACAATTTCCCCATATCACACAACAGTAATCAAGATGGGGTAAGATATAAGAATTGAAAAATAATTTGCGCATAGGTCTAGAAAGGTAAATCTTTATGCGAGATAACAGGTATAACAATGAATTACATTTTTTCAGATCTTTATCAATTTGGGTATTCCAAGAGAGGGTATTGTCAATTGTAACACCGAGTATTTTTTCTTCGTAACTACAATTAATAGTTTCATCTTTGAACTGAATAGAAGGGGCATTATGATAAATATGATGTGTTTTGTTCTTAGATGAGAGATACATTATTTTTGTTTTTGATGCATTGATAGACATGCGATTAGTATCGCACCAGGCGTTGACGTTGATAAGGTCATTATTGAGTGAATTTGCAGCATCGACAAGAGATGAATTAGAAATTGAAAGCGTTGTATCGTCTGCAAAAATATCCGTGACTGTGTTTTCCATAGATAATGGCAGGTCATTGATGTAGATTAAAAATAATAAGGGACCTAATACAGATCCTTGGGGTACACCCGATACAATGGGTGAAGAT
This sequence comes from Cyrtodaria siliqua, assembly GCA_037043455.1. Lineage (NCBI taxonomy): Eukaryota > Metazoa > Mollusca > Bivalvia > Adapedonta > Hiatellidae > Cyrtodaria > Cyrtodaria siliqua. Next base: position 123,580 of record JAWPHD010006100.1, read on the forward strand.
TCTGAAGTTATACCAGAAACCTGAACTTGCTGGTGTCTGTTATTCAGATATGATGAAAACCAGGAAAGTGCAGAACTATCTATTTTGTAAATTTTTAACTTTTGCAGCAATATAGTATGATCAACTAAATCAAACGCCTTTGACAGATCAAGAAATATAGTACCAACAATTTCATTGTTGTCAATGGCTGCAATCCAGTCATCTAATATTCGTATAAGGGCAGTTTGACACGAGTGATTTGCCCTAAAGCCAGATTGTCGTGAATAAAACAACCTATTTTCTTCAAGATGCCGTCTCAAATGTATACTAACATGACGTTCAAATATTAAAGAAATAACAGGAAGTATTGATATTGGCCTATAATTGGCCTTGTCGTTTTTAGGACCCGTTTTATGCACTGGGATTACTTTTGCTCTTTTGAATAATTGTGGGTAGATAGTAGTGAGTATACTGGTGTTAAATATTTTCGTAAGAATGGGAGCGATTACAGTAGCAGACATTTTCAAAAATCTGGCACTCATTTCGTCGGAACCGGTAGACTTGGTAGTATCAAGAGATTTAAGTTGACTTTCAACAAAGGACAGAGGTACCAGTGGAATATTAAATTTCGGAGACGTTCGCATTTTGTCGTCGATGAGATTTTCTAGTGGGACATTAGTGTAATTTGTGACGGGCGCGTTATTTGCTTGATACTTTTCAAAAACTGTAGAAAAGGGTGTATTAAATGTATTTGCTGCCAAATACGGATCAATTATAGGATTTCCGTCGTCATCATTTATATAATTGGACTGAACTTGATTTTTAAATCCAGATAACTCATGTAAACTATTCCATAGTTGTTTAGGATTTCGCTTATTTGAATTTATTGTTTCACTGTAATATTGTGTACTGAACATAATGATTTTACAACTGCATATAATGTTTTTACCACTGCATATAAAGGCATATATACCGAACGTAAAGATAAATGCTCATCATATGACAGTCATGGCTTTCCATAGATAACATGGTAAGATATCGCTTTTTGAAGTGGATGCGATTTGACTAACAAATAAAAAAAGTGCAGATATGAAATGTTATCATAATACTGTGTACATACGGACTAATCAGCAATGTTCATCACTTCATCTGCATATACCTTTTTTGCGCATATTTGTAGTAACCATATTATATTCATGTCAGGGATAACAAGAACAGGTAACACATATTCATTCTAACATTCATAGACACGTTTCATGAGATTTATGTATATTCTTTAATAGACTATAGGCGATACGAAAGACAGTTGAGTGAAGATCAACTGTAAATAAAAAATCCAATAATGATCTTCAGTTTCATATGAAACTTACAATGTATTAAATTTGGCATCTTGTTCCGTCCGGCTTAATTATTGAAATGCCATTATTGCGCCGTTTGACATTCGTGTATACAATATTTCCATTTTCAATATTTAGCGTATAAAAATATATCATGTACTGAGAAGAACATGATGTGCTAAAACGTTTATTTTAAACAATATATGATAATAATGTTATACTATGTTCGCTATTAGCTGATAAATGTCATATGAATATACCCCCACCGTCCACCTCAGAGTTTCATGAAATTTAATTTGGCACTCTATTTTACATTAACGTTTTAATGTGTTTTTTGTGTGTGTTTTTTTTTTTTATAGATTCTGGTTCAGCAAAATAAGCATGGCATGTGAGGGGCGATTGACAATATTGATGTGTCTGGTTATAGTTTTCAAAAGCTAACAGGACAGCAGGGCATTGTTGTATTGCCTGGATAAAACAACGAACAAAGAATGGAGCAAGTACATGAACTAGGGTTGAAACATTATATTACATATGAACATATTGATGTTTTTGTTGGAGAAGCGAATATGTTAATACTAGACGGCGAGGTAGAATGCATTGTTAATCCAACAAATACAAATTTAGATCATAGTGGAAAACTGTCATCCATGTTGCTTAAGGAAGGTGGTTACACATATGCAGAAGCGTGCAAAGGTATTCGTGGTATAGAAATGACCAACTGTGTGGTAACGACTGGTGGAACGCTTAGAACGCGGGACATAATGCACGCTGTTTGCCCAACGAAGGATGCATATCTTTTTAAGCAAAAACTTCTAGAAAACGACATATTTGCAACTGTGTTTAACTGCCTTAAAGAAGCAGAGAAAAGAGGATTTGTTTCCATTGCCTTCCCCTTCGTATCTTCAGGTAAAGTATATCTGTAAATATATTCTAGGTATCACGTTAGGCGAAGGTATTATGGTTTTCTAAGAGTTGGCGACAGGTGTTGTTGCTCATTTAAACATAGCATTTGGATCAAATTCCCCGAATGACAGGTTCTAATAAATCAAGTATATATATATATATATAGACACCACTTAAACAAAAACAAGTTGTAAATGCTCCTTTTTTTATCAATCATTATCTGTATAATGCTTGAAAAAACTGAATAAGCAATACACCATGTTACCCAGAAATTCTACTCAAAGACCCAAGCACAAATCCAGATACAATGTCACCAACAATAACAGACATGGCAGGTATTTGACGTGACCTGAAGTATACTTTCTTATCATACCCACTACACATATGTTCTTGCTACACCCACGAAATACCCTATCTACACAAAAAGACGTCTCCTATACTTCCATGCTCTCAAGTAGAATGGCCATAATGCATGCACACATCGATGAGATCTTTACATGGTCACCACCAGCAATCTAACCATGCAATATTAAACCGGGAATGAAGCATAACATTACAACACTATACTGCTGTGATGCATACAGAACGTGTGCTTTGGGAAACTGCTGAACCTAATAAAACATGTTAATTTTGGATTGATTGTTATTTATACCATACATAGCAGTTAGAAACAATTAGAATTACACAAGAGCAGTTGCAATGTCCGGGTGCTAAATCTACTTGCCTCTCTAAACAGAATTTCGATTCCCGGTGGGAAAGGCACTTCCTCAGTACCCTTTTCGCACAAATATGCCGACCTTCAGAGGGATGTAAATCCGTCGCTTCCGTGTCCAAATAGAAGCACTACTCTGTGCGACTTAAAGAGCTCGCTAAACGTCTGCTTTAATCTGTGTGTTTGTTTGAATGGTGTTTGAGTCGATTGTTTATATGGTAGAGGCAGACTATCCCATTTCTCCTGGATAGAACCAGTACTGTATACTTCGCGCCGTCCGTAAGAATCTGTTTAATCTGTTATTAACGCTCGTAAACTTTTCTCTTAAGCAAGACACCGCGATGTCATAGCTGATCGATAAACAAATAAGTGATGGGCCAAGGAGCTCATATACATAAGCTTACCTATGCTATCGACTGTATGCATTAAGAAAAATTTGTATCAATTAAAAATACAAAATGTGCAGATTTAATATTTACATCAAAACTGTTATTATCTGTTACGTTTTATATTGCAGGAAACGCACATGTTTCTATTGACATATGCAGTAAACAGTACGTGGCAGCAATTTTAGAGTTTAGTAGACAAAGAAAGAATGAAATGGTATGCAAACGAATTTACTTCGTGGATATTTGCCGTAAGAGTGTTCAGCAGCTACTACTGACGTGTACAGAAACTCTTCCACAGAGACAGTCACAACTTCTAGAAATAAACCATTCATATGCTCCAGTAAACGGCGACAATGCATGTCAGACCTCCGAAAAAAGAGAACATGCTGATACAGAGAACGGCGACAAGGGAAACAGGGACGACTCTGAGAAAACTGGACATGCTTCAGTGAATAACGATAATGAACGATACGATTCAGAGAAATGGAAAAGCACATTTTGTGATTCCGTAGATGGAAAAACTAGTGCCGAATATGCAAGTAGTTTAAAGATAAATACAATGACTGATAGCGGATACGATATTAAAGCAGAAGTCCTTGACGATTGCAAAGTATCTGTCGACAATTTAAGAAACGATCCTGAAAATATTGAACACGCATTCTGTGACTCCGTAGGAGGAATAAGCATGGAAGAATATACACGTGCTAAGTTTAATGACATGACTGATAGTGGATATGATCGTAAACATAACGACAGTCAAAACGCAGATATTAATGGCAAAGTAGAACATTCAGAGACAACAGAATTCTTTGATAAAGAAGATAATGACGGAAAGTCCACGTCTGAAAGCAAAGAAGATGACGAGAACGACGATAGGTCTGCCCATTTAGTTGTTACAAACAAATCGTACGTTATCAAGATCGCTGATGGTCACGAAGATGAATTTGATGATGGATATAACACGATTCTGTCTACAACTGGCAACGTTCCACATATACGTGAACAGAACGCAGACAACTCTAAAACACCGGAAAGTTCTGTGACAGGTGGTGTTAGGCATTCCGACACCACATGCGCAATTGACGGAGGACATGAAGAACCACACGTTCCAAGATTTAAAGACTCTACAAAAGGAAAATATGGAAGAGAAAATGAGTATAAGAAAGAGGAAAACCTAGGCTTAATATCATGTGAAATCACGGCTGTGTTAACTGAAACAACTCCAACAATCGAACAGAACTCCGACCATTACACAGTACACATTACTGCACTCGCGTATTATGACATGAAATCCCCGTGCAGTAAATCCTTACCATGAGGTTGCGTGAACTCTTTTGAACTTTGAATAAGATGTAATATCTAACTATTTGCTTTACGTAAAATATTGTGCATTTGTTTAATTTTGATAGAGCTCTTTGGAAGTTTAAAAACACGAATAATTCACTATTTTGTTTCACATTGTCTGCTTAAACATGTTGATATATTTTTGTATTGCTTCTTTGACATTACAGTAGTTCACCATAAGTTTGAAATGCATGCAATTAGAATTGACATAATATAGACATATTATACACTGTTGTATTTTATATAAACTGTATGTTTTTGTAGCACTGTCCGCCAGAACGGAGTGTTTTAGTAAACGTTTATTTGTCTTTGCACAAGGGTCATGTTTGACCTATTGCAATTGATTACATTGATGTACACATTGTAAGGTTCATGGAGGATGGCCTCGAACCTCCATGGACCTATGACGAGGCACAATAAAAGTTCTTCATTAACGAGTGTAAAGTGAACATATATAAAGGTGACATAAGAAATATTATGGTAGATGCTATTGTTTGTCCAGAGGATTTGCATTGTCCTTATGGCGGGCACGGACTAATGGCCGCATCGCTTAAAACTGTGTTTAGGGACTCTTTCAAAGAAGAAAAGTTACAGAAGTTAACAAAGAGACTTTTTAAAAAGCCCACGTATACAGCAGTTACGCCCATTAAAAATAATGTAAAGGAAGGTGTTAGATTCCTGCTACATCTTGCGACACCTTTCTGGCACGGCGATCCCGAGTCGATGGAATATGAAAAGGCCTTAAATCGTTTTGAACACGATTTACACGTCCATATAAAACGTGCGTTCGACAAGGTTGAAAGGTTTGACGACAGCAGAGATATAAAAACAATTGCGTTTCCTTTGATGGGCATTGGTTCGTATTTTCGTTAATTATTTTTTTTAATTATTATTTCGTACTCATCCGTTCATTCCGTCCGTCCGTACGCCCGTCCGTCCGTCACACATCGGTTAACGTTGCTAGGCTGTTTCTACGTTATCTTTAGATTTATATTCTACACATTTCATTTACAAATACATCTAGATGAGTAAAATATAGGTCACAATGGCCAACTTTGGCCTACTAGTTTTTACTCTTTTTATTTTATTTTGGTTAATGTTAACTTATGTTCCATGTCTTTTATATACATATAGGCTTTAAACCTTACATACAGATACATCAGACAGATGCATTCTTACCAAAAATATATTTCAGACCGACCTTGACCTACTTTGTAAACTTCGTTAATGTCCGTGAAGGTTTTCGGTTAGCTTCGTTTTTCCTGCCAATTATAACTCGCCATTGACTCAATTTAAGGCGTTTGCAACTCCGTTCAAATTGATCACTGCATTAATGTCCGTGAAGGTTTTCGGTTATCTCCGTTTTTCCTGCCAATTATTACTCGCCATTGACTCAATTTAAGGCGTTTGCAACTCCGTTCAAATTGATCACTTCATTAATGTCCGTGAACGTTTTCGGTTAGCTCCGTTTTTCCTGCCAATTATTACTCGCCATTGACTCAGTTTAAGGCGTTTGATTAACTCCGTTCAAAGGGACACTGTCCGTAAGTAAGCAGATATTGAGCATAACCAAATAACTGGCTGACTTTTATTCAGTGAAATGTATACATAAAAACATGAGGATAGACCCTAAGAAGTATGTAGGAATACATTCGTGAGTTTGAAAAAAAAAAAGTTTTAAATATTATATGTAAATAAAGCGGGACCCACAATATTTACCTTTTCTGCGATCACGTGACTTCCATTAGCGCATTAGGTTTTGACCACAGTATGTATTGCGAAATATGTATAGCCCGCTTAGCTCAGACGGGAGCGTTGTCGACCACTTTACACTCACGCACACTATTATTACGGCGATAGTAATTTTAGTTTGGGCTGCGAGTTCAAAACCACAAAGCGGGTTTACTTTTTTTTTGTACCGCGATTGAATTCCGTTAAACAATCTTGCTTTTAATTAGTAAATATTCAATAATGTTAAGTGTGTAATGTTTGCGAACATAATTATTGTGTGTTTTATAAGCTAAAAGTTACGGACAGTGTCCCTTTCAAATTGATCAATATATCAATATACCAATAGACCAATACTCTTCAAACGTCTAAAGCAACTAATTGAGTCGTATACATTGTTGCCAAAACTAGGCCACCATAACCGACCTTAAACTTTTTCACATTTCTTTGCTTCCATTTTTCTATTGTTTTTTGGTTAGTTCCATAGTATGCAATAGTCCTATGGTTTTCAACCGTCATACACAGTAGCATAATACTTTGCTTTCGGACCATCATTACCTACTGTGACCCACGTTTTACACTTCATTGATTTCGGTTATGTCTTTGTTATAATATAAATGCTCTTAAAATTCATCTAGAAGAATACATCTAGTTTCACCTCAAAAGTGGGTCACCATGCATGCCTGTGACCTAACCTTTACAAGTAACGTTGTTGGTTGGTCATCAGTGAGACATAGCCGCTTCGAACTTCAAACTGAGATACATCTATAAAAGTTCTAGACACTCGTGTACAAAAACATATCTCTCTCTCTCTCCAATTTTCACAAACTTGCAGGTATTTTTTGACATTCTTCAACATAGTATGTATATTTTAATAATGTTTCTAGATAATGTGGACGATAAGGACGCTATTCGGCGAAGTTGCAGAGTAATGGCTACCTGTGTGAAGGACTTTTGTAACACACAGAAACAATCTGTCCGAGTTACAGAAAAACACCTGGTAAATAGATGTCCACAAATCACCCAACTGATGTTCGAGTGGATGCAAAAACTTACAGAATAACTGAGGACAATACATGAGCACAATGTGTATTAACTTATATATGGACACTAAGACTGGAAAGGTATATGTACCAGATATATACGCTGACTCAGTTAATGTATGGTATAACTAAGGCAGTTAAAGTGAACACGCAAGTGTACATTACTTGAATTTTACTTTTTTTTCTCTTTGCAGATTTGTTGCGATAGGAACTTGTCTTTATGTGACCGTAGTAGAATACGGCAGAACTAGCGGTGACAATCAGTTATACTGACAACATATACAGAATCTAAAACCATATATATATAATAAGGGCTATGATGCTCACAGCTAAGGTAGAACATACCATGTATAACAATGCCATGATCCACACATGAGGAGGTGAAGGATCAACCACTATGCATGTAGTTTATTAAAAGCAATCACTATGTATGCAGTTTATTTAAAGCAACTACTATGTATGCAGTTTATTAAGACAACCCCTATGAACGTAGCTTATTAGGGCAACCACTATGCATGTATTTTATAAAGGCAACCACTTTCTATTTAGTTTATTAAGACAACCACTATGCGCCTAGTTTATTAAGACTACTACTTTGAATGCAGCCTATTAAGACAACCACTATGTATGCAGTTTATTAAGACAACCACTTTGTATGCAGTGTATTAAGACAACCAATATGTAGTTTATTATAACAACCACTATGTATGTAGTTATTCAGCCAACTACTAATGTATGTAGTTTATTAAGACAGCCGCTATGTATGTAGTCTATTACCACTGTGTATGTAGTTTATTAAGATAACCACTTTGCATGAACTTTATTAAAACAACCAATATGGGCGTAGTTTATTTAGACAACCACTAGGTATGTAGTCTATTGCCACTATGTATGTAGATTATTCAGCCAACTACTAATTTATGTAGTTTATTAAGACAATCGCTATGTATGTAGTCTATTACCACTATGTATGCAGTGTATAAAGACAACCAATATGTAGTTTATTATAACAACCACTATGTATGTAGTTATTCAGCCAACTACTAATGTATGTAGTTATTCAGCCAACTACTAATGTATGTAGTTTATTAAGACAATCGCTATGTATGTAGTCTATTACCACTATGTATGTAGTTTATTAAGATAACCTCTATGTATGTAGTTTATTAAAGACAACTACTTTGCATGAACTGTATTAAGACAACCACTATGGACGTAGTTTATTTACACAAACACTATGTATGTAGTCTATTACCACTATGTATGTAGTTTATTAAGACAACCTATATGTATGAAGTTTATTAAGACAGCCACTATGTATGTAGTTCACTAAGACAACCACTATGTATGTAGTTTATTAAGACAACCACTATGTATGTAGTATATTATCACTCTGTATGTAATGTATCAAAACAACCACTATGTATGTAGTTTAGTAAGCCAATCACTATGCATATAGTTTATTAAGCCAATCACTATGTATGTAGTTTATTAATACATCCACTATGCATGTAGTTTATTAAGATAATCACTATGCACGTAGTTTTTAAGACAACCAGTAAGCATGTAGTTAATTAAAACAATCACTATATATATAGTTCATTAAGACATCCACTATGCATGTAGATTATTTAGACAACCATTAGGCGTGTAGTTTATAAAGACAACCGCTATGCGTGTAGTTTATTAAAACAATTATTAATGTAAGTATTATATTAAGGACAACCACTATGTGGGTAGTTTATTGAGGACAACCACTATGTGTGTAGTTAATTAAGGACAACCACTAGATGTGTAATTTATTAAGGACAACCACTATGTGTGTAGTTTATTAAGGACAACCACTACGTGTGTAGTTTATTAAGGACAACCACTACGTTTGTAGTTTATTAATGACAATGACTACGTGGGTAATTTATTAAGGACAACCACTACATGGATAGTTTATTGGGGACAACCACTACGTGTGTAGATTATTAAAGATAACGACTATGCGTGTATTTTATTAAGGACAACCACTACGTGTGTAGTTTATTGAGGACAACCACTACGTGTGTATATTATTAAGGACAACCACTATGCGTGTAGTTTATTAAAGACAGACAGTTAGCGTGTAGTTTATTGCGGACAACAAATGTCTTTTTATTTGGACAACCTCTTCGTACGCGTGTTGTTTTATGACAATCGCTACACGGGCAGTTGAGTAAAACCACTCCACGCGTAGTCAAATGAGGTTAAGCCATAGGCATGTTATTTATTTCAGACAACCAGTATGTGTAGTTGAGAACATGATTGCAATGTATACGTGTGTAGTTTATGGTTAAACGTTGTTTGGGGGATAACTGTCCATTTTCTTTTGAAAATTAAATACTTAAGAGTTCTTATATTAAAAGTATGTTGTTCTTTGTTTTTGTTTGCCATTTTATAATTTTATGAATAACTAAGCCTATGTGATTTTCTTCTGAAACAGATACATAATGGCCCAATGTTTCGAAGTTCGACAAATGTAAAACCTCGGAAACATTATTTAGATCTTTTAGATTGCACTTCCATCATTAAAGCCGCTGCTGGTGAGAATTGAATTGCACTGTGGTCTATCGGTCCATCAACATCTCGAACCGTCACAGAGAGATGGGGTGGATACATAGGACTCCTTGAACCTTCGAGGCGCCACATAGAGAGGGCAAGTGTACATAGGAATCCCTGAACCTTCGAGGCACCACAGAGAGGGGGAAGGGTACATATGAATCCGTGAACCTTCGAGGCACCACAGAGAGGGGGGGGGGAAGGGTACATAGGAATCCCTGAACCTTCGAGGAGCCGCAGAGAGGGGGGAAGGGTACATAGGAATCCGTGAACCTTCGAGGCACCGCATAGAGGGGGAAGGGTACATAGGAATCCTTGAACCTTCGAGGCGCCATAGAGAGAGGGGAATGATACATAGGAATCCGTGAACCTTCGAGGCACCACAGAGAGAAGGGATGGATACATAGGAATCCCTGAACCTTCGAGGCGCCACAGAGAGGGGGGAAGGGTACATAGGAATCCGTGAACCTTCGAGGAGCCATAGAGAGAGGGGAAGATCAAATATGGATCCATGAACCTTCGAGGCGCCACAGAGAGAGGGGAAGGATACATAGGAATCCGTGAACCTTGGAGGAGCCATAGAGAGAAGGGAATGATACATAGGAATCCTTGAACCTTCGAGGCGCCACAGAGAGAGGGGGAAGGATACATAGGAATCCTTGAACCTTCGAGGCGCCACAGAGAGAGGGAAAGGATACATAGAAAGCCGTGCTTCGAGGCACCACAGAGAGAGGGGATGGATACATAGGAATCCTTGAACCTTGGATGCGCCACGGAGAGAGGTGAAGGATACATAGGTATCCGTGAACCTTCGAGAGGCACCACAGAGAGAGAGAGAGAGAGAGATGGGGATACATAGGAATCCTTGAAAATTCGAGGCGCCACAGAGAGAGGGGAAGGATAAATAGGTATCCTTCTAGGCACAACAGAGAGGGGGGAGGATACATAGGAATCCTTGAACCTTCGAAGCACCACGGTGAGTGGGGATGGATACATAGGAATCCTTGAACCTTCGAGGCACCGCAGAGAGAGAGGATGGATACACAGGAATTCCTGAACCTTCGATGCGCCACAGAGAGGGGGAAGGATACATAGGAATCCTTGAACCTTCGAGGCACCATGGAGAGTGGGGATGGATACATCGGAATCCTTGAACCTTCGAGTCACCGCAGAGAGAGAGGATGGATACATAGGAATCCCTGAACCTTCGAGGCGCCACAGAGAGAGAGGAAGGATACATAGGAATCCTTGAACCTTCGAGGCACCACAGAGAGAGGGATGGATACATAGAAATCCGTGCTTCGAGGCACCACAGAGAGAGGGGATGGATACATAGGAATCCTTGAACCTTCGAGGCGCCACAGAGAGAGGGGAAGGATACATAGGAATCCGTGAACCTTCGAGGCACCACAGAGAGAGGGATGGATACATAGAAATCCGTGCTTCGAGGCACCACAGAGAGAGGGGATGGATACATAGGAATCCTTGAACCTTCGAGGCGCCACTGAGAGAGGGGAAGGGTACATAGGAATCCTTGAACCTTCCAGGCACCACAGAGAGGGGGAAGGATACATAGGAATCCTTGAACCTTCGAGGCACCACGGAGAGTGGGGATGGATACATAGGAATCCTTGAACCTTCGAGGCGCCACAGAGAGAGGGGATGGATACATAGGAATCCTTGAACCTTCGAGGCGTTTCAGAGAGATGTTCGAGGCGCCACAGAGAGGGGGAAGGGTACCTAGGAATCCTTGAACCTTCGAGGCGTTTCAGAGAGATGTTCGAGGCGCCACAGAGAGGGGGAAGGGTACATAGGAATCCTTGAACCTTCGAAGCGACACAGAGAGAGGGGAAGGGTAAGTAGGAATCATTGAACATTCGAGGCGACACAGACAGAGGGGAACGGTACATAGGATTTCTTGAACCTTCGAGGCGACACACAGAGAGAGGGGAATCCGAAAACATGCCTTAATCTCACTAAGGAATACATTCCTATATGGTTGTCTAATGTGCACGGAGGAAAGACTCCGATCAAGGGACCCCGGTTTACGTCCCAATCCGACAGACAAGGATACAGAACGTTACATCGAAGTTACCTCTGGAGAGAAGCGTTACAATACACCTTAAAATGATTCGCTTATAAAGTCAGCGTCTCCGTGGCCGAATGGTTAACGACGTTGCGTTGTAAACCTTCGCCTGTCAACGCTGCGGGTTCGAACCCCAATGGGAGCTCTACTTGTAAGTGAGGAAGTGTCGATTCTTACGGATGGCGGGAGGTGTACAGTACTCAGGACAATGGTGGTCTGCCTCCACGACAAAATATCCACGTCATATATAACCTTACAAGTGTTCAAAATGACGTAAAACACCATACAAACAAACACAAATATAAAGTCGTATTTTGCCAGTAAAGTAGAGGTTAATAAAGCTGCCACGTAAAGATTGTATAACCTACTCTTGTAAAGCGACTTAACAATTTCTATTGACGATTAATGACAATGCAAGCACATTATGAATGATTTAAACATACATTGCACTGATAGTATAAAAAATCAATAAAACTAAATATAAGCGAAGACTGCCGTTTACTAAATATCTTAAAGGGACTGGATGCGATCTAGAAGAGGGATTGGTGTCAAACTGACAATCTTCATAATGTGCTTCATAGTTTCGTATAATGAGTGCATACGTATTACATTACGCCTCGTATTGTTGTTAAGGTTTACCACCACCAATTGTATATAAACCTGCGAGGAAGTAATCCCTCCTTTTGTTGATGGAAATGGTCATTATAAGTAACTTAAACAGCCCATTTCTATTCGATTTTGTTGTTGTATGTATAAGAAGCGTATTAATAGGTTTTACTGGATCATTGATGAACATTTTCTAAATTTCGAATCTATGCATACCCTTTGTGAACAACTATCAATGAAAACATCTGTACCCTTGACCAGTTCAGTAAACAAGCAAGAACTGTTTTACATGTCTTGTGACCCCACCGTTTGTGGTAATTTTCAAGTGGAAAATTAGTTTTCTATATGGAAAGTACACTGCTGCATTATCAATACTTTAGTCGAAGTGGCAGTAGTTCATTAATATGTGGCATTTTAACATTGGTATCAATGGGGAAAATAACTGATATTGTCATACCTTAATGGAAATGGTCAGTCTACAAAGCTATACGACGCAGTTGAATTTTGTTGCTAAATCATTCATTTTAATTTAAATGAGAATAATATTGCCCACATCTTTACATATGCTTCTCAAAATAATTTAAGGACCATGTTTAGAATTTGTCATTTTTTAAAAAGCTGTAATTGAGCAATTTGCAGTTTTAAGTTTAGTTGTACTCATTTACATAACTTTCCCATAACTTTCACATGACATCATCAAAATTATTTGACCAATCAGCGATCTAAAAAATAAAACACCTCCATATACTGGTAGGGAGTAAAGTCGGTGTTTATCGTTGATGATCAACTGACTTTAGCCCTTTATAAAACTAATTTGTAGTGATAATTATATAAACAGTTTTATGTTTTGTGTGCATCTATATATTTTCTTTTGGTGCTGTCTATTTTAAAACACCAACATGGAGAAATTTAATTTAAATTGTGGTCAAAGATTTAGAATTTTCATATAGAGATTGAGGATAAAGTCCCAGTAAACCCCTTTATTTTCACCTAGTGAATATATTAACATCTCGGATATTGACCGGATGTGAAAGTTATGATTACATTACACACATGAATTAACTTTTTATATGAAAATGCAATCCATAATATTAAAGATTAAGTAATTATTACTGTTCTATTTTGTGGTCCGTAAAGGCAAATTACTAATTGTCGATTGCATTGCACAACTATTGATACCTATGGTAGAATAAAGAAGAAAAATCACAAAGCTTGAATAAAGCAAATATAATTACCCTTTATTTTATTTATTAAATACACATAGGTTTCAAGCCGAAATGATACTTGTTTAATAAATTGCGATGCTAATGTTATTGCTTATGTATTAACTATTTATTATTTCAAGATTGCCTTGTGCCTCTTTAAAGATTTTTTAATTATAATAGATGTAGAGCTCCGATAAAATATTTCCGATAACTGTCTCAACAAAAATAGTTTGACCCTCTTTAAAATAACTGTGTCCAACTTCCCAGTATTAAATGACTTTAGTACGGTGGAGTGTATAGAGACACATTTAATGACTGATAATGTCTACTAATCACATACACACGCGCGCACGCACGCAGAGAGAGAGAGAGAGATAGAGAGAGAGAGAGAGAGACAGAGACAGAGACAGAGACAAAGACAAAGACAGAGAGATATTTATTGTTTAAAGAACTGAATCACTGTTTGTACACAGTAAAACATATAGTCCCACGTATTGGCAGTTTGTGCACAGAAACACATATAGTCCCAAGTATTGGTAGTTTGTACACAGTTACACATATAGTCCCAAGTATTGGCAGTTTGTACACAGTAACACATATAGTCCCAAGTATTGGCAGTTTGTACACAGTAACACATATAGTTCCAAGTATTGGCAGTTTGTACACAGTTACACATATAGTCCCAAGTATTGGCAGTTTGTACACAGTAACACATATAGTCCCAAGTATTGGCAGTTTGTACACAGTAACACATATAGTCCCAAGTATTGGCAGTTTGTACACAGTAACACATATAGTCCCAAGTATTGGCACTGCCTTAAGACATTCCTTAATACTTATCACATATGAAATATTACTTTATAAAACGCTCGGTACGTTTAATTTTAGATGTCGCATTATTTGTGGCTTGAATGCGCTACAGCCGCGTAACATATCTGATGTCATGATTTATCTTACAAATTGACGTCACTTAAAAGTTAAAGTGACAACATTGTAGCATGGTCGCTAACATTTCCTTTGTATGTGCACAGTTTTAAATTATTTGTTTGAAACTACCAGTCATCACAAGTTAGAGTATGGCAGCCATGTGAAATGGACATGCTACAAAACAAATAGAGCATGGCCTCCCTGGTTGGTTGATTTAAACACCTCGATGAGACCATACTCTATTTATTATTTCAAACACGATGTATTTAAAAGGGCTCTGACAACCTTAAAAATAGCTGAAAGAATTATCAAAATGCCATGAAAAATAAATTTGCAAAGAACATAAATGGCGGCGGCCATCTTGGAACAATGACGTCATCGCGCTTTTTACTTTATATGGCACATTGACAAAATATATTATAAAGCAAAGAAAATCATTGCAAATTGATTAAAAATAAATACACACATGAAAAATATTTAAATTGTATGTTTATTTTTTATTTCCAGTGATTTTCTTTGCTACAAAAGACAGTAAATCAGTATGCCATATATTGTAAAAAGTTTACGTCGTATGGGTAGTATGTAATAAATGGCTTCTTACATTAGTGGCTATGCATGTTTGACTTTAACAAACTCATTGGATTAAACTGTAGATTGTTCGGTATTAGCTATGGAATTCATAGCTGTTATGGTTTTATTTTCTGTAGCTACCAGATATAGTTGTATTTATTTTATAATTCAACAAAACTATATTTCAATCACACAAATGTGTGTTTCTTGTAGAAAGCGGCCTCGGTAGCTCAGTGGATAAGGTCTCACACCACACAGTGGATAAGGTCTCACACCACACAGTGGATAAGGTCTCACACCACACAGTGGATAAGGTCTCACACCACACAGTGGATAAGGTCTCAAACCACACAGTGGATAAGGTCTCACACCACACAGTGGATAAGGTCTCACACCACACAGTGGATAAGGTCTCACACCACACAGTGGATAAGGTCTCACACCACACTTCGACTTTGCTGTGTTGTCCATTAGGAATGAAGTCTAATTTTGCATTCTGAATGTGACATTTACAGTCTAAAAGTTTTTTTTGTTGTAAAATACAGTTATTGATGCTCATAAAAATCCACAAAAAAAGGTACAGAGCCCTCTTTTTTTTTAATGTGAGTCGTTTCAGGCAAGGTACTCTTTCCGGCTATCACTAATGAGTTTGCACCTAAATTCATACGCATTTTGAGCACCCACAAATGGGTCATATTTGCTGTCAGTGTCGTCCAATCGTCTAATCGCTGTTCATCCAATCTCACACTATTGTTTTCTCACCTGCAACAGAAAAAGCAAATATCCATGGGCAATTATTAAAAATATCTCAAACCGAAGAACACATCCTTACTTTTTATGGCGTAAGAATCATACAGTCACATGCAAGGGAGCTAACTCTGTAGTGAGACCTTTTGACCTACGGACTTTTGCTCCGCATGGGTTCCTTCCCTGGCAGAGGCATGACAGAGGGGAACTTCACCTTTCATCTCATCTCCCACTGAGGTTGCTTTCCCCCAATAAAACCTAATATGATGTGTTAACAGGACGTAAAACCCATTAATTTGTTTCGTGTAGCAAATACGCGTCATATGAATAATATAACAAATAAAACACACATTTGACCACACCCTGACTGCAAGTTTAAATTTTCCAGACCAATACTCTAACGGACGCGAACATGAGGCCACATTTACTGCACATTTTATAACAAAATGAAGCATATTATGCTGTTTTATTATTTATTCATAATTATATTCTTCCCAATCGCGTCCAGTCCCTTTAAGTTTAATATTGCAGTTATTTAGCAGCTACACACTAATCTACACACTAATCTACACACTACACTACACTACGTGTGTAGTATGTCAAGAATAGGAAGTAGTTCTTCTTAGAAAGAGCGGACGACAGTCAAAACATTGGATCCATAATGGCCTCGAGAGGTAAACATTTTGTTTTATTTGTATCATACTGTATATTTTATATTATAATGAAACTTTGTTTTGTATGTTTTTGTTGAGGGGTACAACGTCTTTATATATGATGAGGTGGGGCGAAGGGTTAGGGTGGGTTGGCAGAGAAGGGTTATTTCTTTTGAAATTTATTTTCTGTTACCTGTTAACTGTTATTCCTTAATCAATATCGAATGACGGTAGAAACGTGTGTGTATATGCGTGCGTGCGTGCACACGCAGATCGTATAAAATATGTTATTTTATATGTTTCTTACATTGTTATCTTCTATTATCAAATTAAATGCAATTTGCTGTTATCATGTTATTAGACCCCACCACCTCCTTGCCACGCCCTGTCCCCACGTATAAGGGTTTTATGGATATGTGTTATACTACGTACTTATTGTATTCGATTCATTGATAAGTATTATATAATTTACTATTTTCGGATAGTGTATCATTTATTTTATGTAAGTAATTTCGTGTTAAAGGAATGACTTGCAGGGAAGTTGTTTGAGTTTATTAAAAGGACAGAGTTTACCTGGAAGAAATATAAATATTCCTGGTGGTTTTACTCAATCGTACGTAGTCGGTCAATCCCGTCATTCTTCGAGATCATGCTTTCTTTGTTCGAGATGTTGTGAATGTGGTCTACCGGAGGATGAACAGGTTTACAGGTTATTTGTCCTGCATATTATTAGTACATAATAGGTTGTGTTATCAATTTAACCTCATTTTAAAGATGGTATATAAGTAAGCTTTACCATCACCACCAATTACATAATTATAAACCTCCACGGTGTCGCATGTAGTTCCTATAATAAAAAGTAATCCCTCCTTTTTTCATGGAAATGGGCATTACAATATATATACGGGGAATAGCCCACCTGCTATCCGATTTTGTTGTTGTATGTATATGAAGTGTATTGATAGGTTTTACTGAATTATTGATGAAGATTTTCCAAATGTATGCATACACTTTGTGAGCAACTATCAATGAAAACATCTGTACCTTTAACCTGACTTTCTTATAAGTCTTGTGACCCCACCTTTACTGATGATTTTCCAAGTGGAAAACTACATTATTTTATGAAAATTACACTGCTGTATTATCCATACTTGAGTTGAAGTTGCAGCAAATCATTAATTTGTGATATTTTAACATTGGTGTCAAAGGGAAAAAATAATTGGTGCGTTCATACCAAAACAATGACTACTGGGTATGGATATATATGTACACATGTATATCTATGCTACTGGATATGCCTAGAAAACAAGTGCACACAGTTTTTGGAAGTATTATAACTTCGTTCATTATGCAATCAAATCAGTTTAATAAAGTAGGTGCAAACCTTGCCATATCATATGACGAAATGCACCCACTCCACGTGCCTTATGAAAACCTGCGCTTGTGCAAAACCCCAACGGTTCATTTTACAGAACATAACAAACATATACATAGTCAGTATACCAACATACAGATAAACGATTTGCTTCAAATAACGCATGTGTGAACCGGGTAAAATAATACGAATATAGCGGTAATATTATATACTGTAGCTCCGTAATGGAGGGATGGCAGTCTTAATTTCACGGTGTCCTATTAGTTACATATTTAGACATCATTATTAGCAATTATTTGAATGGGTGAACGCAACCTGTTTTTGATTACATTACTAATTTTTATAATACACTGAGCAAAATTCCTAATTACTCACTTTTGTATCTTAGCTAATTTTCATATTTTAAACAGACTTTAGAAAAGGTGTGATAAGTATTTTGTTATGACCAATAGTTTGTAAAATAACTGTTTTTTTTAAATGGTTACATCTTTTGAGAGTTGCCCTCCCTTTATATGAAAACATGAAATGTGCTGATACAACACATAGCATGAATCGAAATCCGCTTAAAGATATAAACTTCTTAAAATTGGTATGAAATAATATAAAAAAACCATAAAAGTTCGACCCATTTTCCGTCTATAATAAAATGAAACCGGGATATTTTTAAATGACCTCCCTTTTAACCGAATATGTTTTGAAATTCAGGTAACTGTAATTGAGCATTAACATTACATATTTTATAGTAGAAATGCTAGTAAAACATGATGTCAAAATAATTTAATTTGGCATATGTTAGAATTAGGAACACTGAAAGCTGCACTAATTCGAAATACTTAAAAAAAATCATATGTACCAGTTATAATTTATTTTTAAGAAAACACATCGACTTGAAAGCTTTAAAATGTGTTCATGCAATCAGATTAAACTCTTTATTTTGCAGTTCAACCGTAGCTCTAATCAGGCGTGAAATACACAAAACAATGAAAATATTATTGACATATTCTTTGGTTGGTACTTTAGGAATTTTGAGTAGAATATTCTGCGCCAGTAATATATATTTAAAGGGGTTGATGCGCTATTTTTAAACAAGGTTCATTTTAAAGGGCTCTGAAAAACATGAAAAAAAGCTGAAAGAATTATCAAAATGCTATGAAAAATAAAGGAGATATGACCTATTGAAAATTTGCAAAGAAACACAAAAGGAGGTTGTCATCTTGGAACGATGACGTCATCGCGCCTTTTAACCATATATGGCATATTGACAAAATGTTTTTTAAAGCAAAGAAAATCACTGCAAATGAAAAACAAGCATACAATTTATACATTTTACATCTGTGTATCTATTTTTACTCATTTTGCAGTGATTTGCTTTGCTTTAAAGTATATTTATTTGCCAAATTTAGAAGTGGGGTTGCACCCTTAAGAAATAAAACTTGTCGATATGAAAATCTAAGAGAAAGTCCACGCTTTTGTCCCTTTTGTGCTCAAGAGGTTGAGGATGAAAAACATGCTATTTTAAAATGTAGCATGTATGTTGACATCAGAAAGGTCGTGTTCGACAAGAAATATTCTTTATACCCGGATTTTGTAAATTTAAACGATATGGATAAAATGATTTACGTGTTTTCCAAAAAGAAGATGATTCGATTATGTGCCAAAACTTGTTTTAACATTCTTCAGAAACGGAATGCTGTTTTACATAAATAGTAAATAGTAGTTCTGTGAAAATTATAAAGAAAGTTGTCTGTTTTACAATTCAGGGTATACAATATACCTATTATTTACATATATATATATATTTTTAATACAGGTTTTGTTTGATGTGGTATTTCATTCTATTGTTTTATTTATCACATTCAAGCAACTATGTTTAAAATATAAATAAAAAGTAAATATGCATGCATATATACTGAATGCATATAATGCATTTATATCTACAATCATAATTTTAGAAATCATAATATATGTCTTTTATGGTGTATTAAGCGTAGCGACTGCCCTATCTAATATAACCATGGTTGAAATATAACAAGAAAAGTATCACGCATGCGTTATATGTAGAGGGTTTTTAATAATGAGTTAGTTTGTGGAGGCTTTGTTCACGTCACATACCTGTAGTCGTCGATATGGAGATGACAGGAAGGTAGAGTGAAGTATTAAAATATATTGTATGAATACAGATAAGTTTCTATTTGGTCTTAGGTATACATTATTATACATGTTAATGGGAACATATTCAAGTATTTTCAATTAAACGATTTACACCTGAGCTACTACAAAGGGAATTTCAGTGACCATGCTACAATATAATATAAAAGTCATATTTACTTAAATTTTACAAGTGATTATCATATGGGCCCTATTTATGTTCAGGTTTTAGTTGTATTCAGGCTCAAACCCGCTTCGGAGTTGCCGTTAAGGCAATCAACTTTGCATTTTAAATGAATTACGAGCGATCTTATAGAAAATATTTAATTTCTTTACTTTTTTTACTTCATTATAATACTCAAATATAAATGGGTGCCGAAACATCTAGGGTAAAAATTAAAATAGATGCCGAAATGGTTTGATGCCAAAACGTCTAGGTGACGATTCAATCGTCTAGGTGTCGAAATGGTTTGGTGCCGAAACGTCCTGAATCGATCTTGATCACACAGACGCAAACACCTGAGAATTGTCTGCATTTATTATAAGCATTTTTCATGTACTGATCATTGGCTTTAATTAGACTAATATACTACATACACAATAGTTTTCGTCTAGAAAAAGCCCCGTGTGGTTGCCGGGGGCCCCGTTTGGTCACGGGGCAAAGAATACGGCCACTGCAGATCCCTTTGGAGGGGAAGGCAGAGGGGTAGAATCCCCCCAAATTCATGTTCATTTTATCATTTTTTGTTCATGTTCATTAAAGGTCTTCATCATGATCCCTGTATTGTTTCAGGTGCTATCTCGCTCGCATCAAAAGAGCAGTGGCAGAAAAACAATAACGTGGTTCCAGCGTAAATGGAGTTTCTACGATAGAATTTGCAGCAACTCTGCAGTTCAGGGTGAGAAGGTTCTAGGCCCATTTTCCATATTTTATCTCGATGTACATGGAAGATGAGCCTGGCCTGTTCAAGCCTTTTAGGCGCCATATAACCTTTTCATGTGTTGGTGCGCCTTAAAACCCCAATTCAATTCAATTCAATTCGTCTAGAAAAAAGTCTATACGATTGATCCTTTTCGGGTATTGCTTCAGTAGTGAGTCTGATGACACGGCTAATAAAATAGGACCAGTCGCGTAAGTTAAATGTCAATCATATTGTTTTATTGTTGTAAATGATTAATTGCATATAGTCTCTTATAATTCTTTTAGAATGGCATAGTTAAAAGCATGTGTAATGTTTTATTGTATAGACGATTGCACTATGACGAGACTTTAATAAACTATAAAACTATTTGTATTCTGCATTTGTTTAATCACTATTTTTTAATTATGAAAATAATATAGAGCAACGATTTTGCATATTATTAACTGTTGATTATATTGCACGAATAATATGTTTTAAACCTATGGTAGAATAACAAAGAAATGATTGAAAACTTAGACTTTTATTTAATTATATGCAAGCAGGTTTTAAGTCAAATTCTAATACACCCGCTCTATATAGCCTAGTTTAAAATATCTCGTTACACTGTAACGTTTGCAACGTTAGGAGAATAAGCAAGGCAATGCGAAAGATATCACTGTAACGTTTACAATTTAGGAGAGTAAGCAGATTTCAGATGTGTGCGTTATTTTCACATGTTAGGGGTATTAGACTAGAAACAGAACATCGTTTACGGTGAATTATCGTGTAATATATCACGGTTTGTCGTTCAATTGTAAGCAATAATTTCCGTTCAATTGTAAACAAAAATTTCACTCGCACTTCGGGCTCGTGAAATTATTGTAATTTTTGTTTACAATTGAACTCCAAACCGTGATATATTACACGATAATTCACCGTAAATGATGTTATATTTCTTAAATGATATATGATTAATAACTCGAGACGCTATTTTGGATGTGATTCAGTTGTATGCGAAGATTCGGTGTAATGATTAAATAATGAGATTAACGTGATTTATAAAAATTGCAAACAATAACTAACAGTGTGTGTCTAACGCGTCCAACAGTTTCTGACGGATTGTCATGAACATTTACTGTATGCCAAGTTTCTCATCTCATATCGTTTTAGTTACGACAGCTCAAGCATTACAGGAGTTATTACCCTTGCATTACATGAGTTATCACCCTGTGTTTCTTTTAATTTGGTATCAATATACATTGTGTGTCTCATTCAACTGTTTTTGACATATTGTCAGGGAACCGTTTCAGGATGACACCATATGGTTTTAGCTTTGGCATTACAGTCAAGTGGATATTAATAGAAATATGAACCTTTGTACTTTTCTTTTTTCGGCATAATTGCTTATTTATTTAACTCATTCCATTTGCTAAAATGGATTATTTGAAAACTTTATGTAGGATATCATGACATGTGCATATCGTTTCAGCGTTACAATAAGACGAAATTGACAAGACTAGTTGCCTTTTATTATTTAAAATGCATGCATACATGTCTTACTTTTCAAACTCAGGTTTTGAATTTCCTCATGCTTATAATGTATCACACCAACACGAGCATACATACTGTTTTGGGCGTTTTCAGAAAGGCATTAGGGTTCCTTCCCTGGCAGAGGCATGACAGAGGGGAACTTCACCTTTCATCTCATCTCCCACTGAGGTTGCTTTCCCCCAATAAAACCTAATATGATGTGTTAACAGGACGTAAAACCCATTAATTTGTTTCGTGTAGCAAATACGCGTCATATGAATAATATAACAAATAAAACACACATTTGACCACACCCTGACTGCAAGTTTAAATTTTCCAGACCAATACTCTAACGGACGCGAACATGAGGCCACATTTACTGCACATTTTATAACAAAATGAAGCATATTATGCTGTTTTATTATTTATTCATAATTATATTCTTCCCAATCGCGTCCAGTCCCTTTAAGTTTAATATTGCAGTTATTTAGCAGCTACACACTAATCTACACACTAATCTACACACTACACTACACTACGTGTGTAGTATGTCAAGAATAGGAAGTAGTTCTTCTTAGAAAGAGCGGACGACAGTCAAAACATTGGATCCATAATGGCCTCGAGAGGTAAACATTTTGTTTTATTTGTATCATACTGTATATTTTATATTATAATGAAACTTTGTTTTGTATGTTTTTGTTGAGGGGTACAACGTCTTTATATATGATGAGGTGGGGCGAAGGGTTAGGGTGGGTTGGCAGAGAAGGGTTATTTCTTTTGAAATTTATTTTCTGTTACCTGTTAACTGTTATTCCTTAATCAATATCGAATGACGGTAGAAACGTGTGTGTATATGCGCGCGTGCGTGCACACGCAGATCGTATAAAATATGTTATTTTATATGTTTCTTACATTGTTATCTTCTATTATCAAATTAAATGCAATTTGCTGTTATCATGTTATTAGACCCCACCACCTCCTTGCCACGCCCTGTCCCCACGTATAAGGGTTTTATGGATATGTGTTATACTACGTACTTATTGTATTCGATTCATTGATAAGTATTATATAATTTACTATTTTCGGATAGTGTATCATTTATTTTATGTAAGTAATTTCGTGTTAAAGGAATGACTTGCAGGGAAGTTGTTTGAGTTTATTAAAAGGACAGAGTTTACCTGGAAGAAATATAAATATTCCTGGTGGTTTTACTCAATCGTACGTAGTCGGTCAATCCCGTCATTCTTCGAGATCATGCTTTCTTTGTTCGAGATGTTGTGAATGTGGTCTACCGGAGGATGAACAGGTTTACAGGTTATTTGTCCTGCATATTATTAGTACATAATAGGTTGTGTTATCAATTTAACCTCATTTTAAAGATGGTATATAAGTAAGCTTTACCATCACCACCAATTACATAATTATAAACCTCCACGGTGTCGCATGTAGTTCCTATAATAAAAAGTAATCCCTCCTTTTTTCATGGAAATGGGCATTACAATATATATACGGGGAATAGCCCACCTGCTATCCGATTTTGTTGTTGTATGTATATGAAGTGTATTGATAGGTTTTACTGAATTATTGATGAAGATTTTCCAAATGTATGCATACACTTTGTGAGCAACTATCAATGAAAACATCTGTACCTTTAACCTGACTTTCTTATAAGTCTTGTGACCCCACCCTTTACTGATGATTTTCCAAGTGGAAAACTACATTATTTTATGAAAATTACACTGCTGTATTATCCATACTTGAGTTGAAGTTGCAGCAAATCATTAATTTGTGATATTTTAACATTGGTGTCAAAGGGAAAAAATAATTGGTGCGTTCATACCAAAACAATGACTACTGGGTATGGATATATATGTACACATGTATATCTATGCTACTGGATATGCCTAGAAAACAAGTGCACACAGTTTTTGGAAGTATTATAACTTCGTTCATTATGCAATCAAATCAGTTTAATAAAGTAGGTGCAAACCTTGCCATATCATATGACGAAATGCACCCACTCCACGTGCCTTATGAAAACCTGCGCTTGTGCAAAACCCCAACGGTTCATTTTACAGAACATAACAAACATATACATAGTCAGTATACCAACATACAGATAAACGATTTGCTTCAAATAACGCATGTGTGAACCGGGTAAAATAATACGAATATAGCGGTAATATTATATACTGTAGCTCCGTAATGGAGGGATGGCAGTCTTAATTTCACGGTGTCCTATTAGTTACATATTTAGACATCATTATTAGCAATTATTTGAATGGGTGAACGCAACCTGTTTTTGATTACATTACTAATTTTTATAATACACTGAGCAAAATTCCTAATTACTCACTTTTGTATCTTAGCTAATTTTCATATTTTAAACAGACTTTAGAAAAGGTGTGATAAGTATTTTGTTATGACCAATAGTTTGTAAAATAACTGTTTTTTTTAAATGGTTACATCTTTTGAGAGTTGCCCTCCCTTTATATGAAAACATGAAATGTGCTGATACAACACATAGCATGAATCGAATCCGCTTAAAGATATAAACTTCTTAAAATTGGTATGAAATAATATAAAAAAACCATAAAAGTTCGACCCATTTTCCGTCTATAATAAAATGAAACCGGGATATTTTTAAATGACCTCCCTTTTAACCGAATATGTTTTGAAATTCAGGTAACTGTAATTGAGCATTAACATTACATATTTTATAGTAGAAATGCTAGTAAAACATGATGTCAAAATAATTTAATTTGGCATATGTTAGAATTAGGAACACTGAAAGCTGCACTAATTCGAAATACTTAAAAAAAATCATATGTACCAGTTATAATTTATTTTTAAGAAAACACATCGACTTGAAAGCTTTAAAATGTGTTCATGCAATCAGATTAAACTCTTTATTTTGCAGTTCAACCGTAGCTCTAATCAGGCGTGAAATACACAAAACAATGAAAATATTATTGACATATTCTTTGGTTGGTACTTTAGGAATTTTGAGTAGAATATTCTGCGCCAGTAATATATATTTAAAGGGGTTGATGCGCTATTTTTAAACAAGGTTCATTTTAAAGGGCTCTGAAAAACATGAAAAAAAGCTGAAAGAATTATCAAAATGCTATGAAAAATAAAGGAGATATGACCTATTGAAAATTTGCAAGAAACACAAAAGGAGGTTGTCATCTTGGAACGATGACGTCATCGCGCCTTTTAACCATATATGGCATATTGACAAAATGTTTTTTAAAGCAAAGAAAATCACTGCAAATGAAAAACAAGCATACAATTTATACATTTTACATCTGTGTATCTATTTTTACTCATTTTGCAGTGATTTGCTTTGCTTTAAAGTATATTTATTTGCCAAATTTAGAAGTGGGGTTGCACCCTTAAGAAATAAAACTTGTCGATATGAAAATCTAAGAGAAAGTCCACGCTTTTGTCCCTTTTGTGCTCAAGAGGTTGAGGATGAAAAACATGCTATTTTAAAATGTAGCATGTATGTTGACATCAGAAAGGTCGTGTTCGACAAGAAATATTCTTTATACCCGGATTTTGTAAATTTAAACGATATGGATAAAATGATTTACGTGTTTTCCAAAAGAAGATGATTCGATTATGTGCCAAAACTTGTTTTAACATTCTTCAGAAACGGAATGCTGTTTTACATAAATAGTAAATAGTAGTTCTGTGAAAATTATAAAGAAAGTTGTCTGTTTTACAATTCAGGGTATACAATATACCTATTATTTACATATATATATATATTTTTAATACAGGTTTTGTTTGATGTGGTATTTCATTCTATTGTTTTATTTATCACATTCAAGCAACTATGTTTAAAATATAAATAAAAAGTAAATATGCATGCATATATACTGAATGCATATAATGCATTTATATCTACAATCATAATTTTAGAAATCATAATATATGTCTTTTATGGTGTATTAAGCGTAGCGACTGCCCTATCTAATATAACCATGGTTGAAATATAACAAGAAAAGTATCACGCATGCGTTATATGTAGAGGGTTTTTAATAATGAGTTAGTTTGTGGAGGCTTTGTTCACGTCACATACCTGTAGTCGTCGATATGGAGATGACAGGAAGGTAGAGTGAAGTATTAAAATATATTGTATGAATACAGATAAGTTTCTATTTGGTCTTAGGTATACATTATTATACATGTTAATGGGAACATATTCAAGTATTTTCAATTAAACGATTTACACCTGAGCTACTACAAAGGGAATTTCAGTGACCATGCTACAATATAATATAAAAGTCATATTTACTTAAATTTTACAAGTGA